>JAOWBP010050662.1:0-18477 GCA_028571105.1 Tragopan temminckii | reverse complement strand
AGTTTCCTGCTGTGAAATGTTTGTTCTGGACTGCAGGGAAATCTGCTCAGTAAAGATGTGTGAGGAGGCAGCGTGTAATGGATTACAGCCTGCACACACCCAGACAGGGCTCTGCCTTATGCAGAGAAGGCTCAGCAAGCCCCAAAGCTCAAAGGCCCACACTGCAAACAAACACCATTAAGGGGACAAAACCTCTCCCTAGCAGAGAATTGCATCTGAAACTTTGAGTAACCTACTTGTAGACCAGCAGCTGATTTATTTCAGATGCAAACCTTTTCTCCTGTGACAAGTGGTCTATGTGACACCATCGGCACCAACAGCCATCACATGATGAGCAATGGATGACTCCATGCCTACTGTCCAAATTCCAGTTTCAGGCCACAGCTTCAAAGTGGTGCTATAAATCTGTGCAGCTGCAGAGGAGCCTAGAGAGAAAACTTAGAGAAGCTAAAAGGTTTGGCCAATTAGTGTTTAAATAAGCTTTAATGGAACAGAAGCAGGGTTGGGCTAGATGTTAATTTGAAGAAGTTTTGATCTATATGTGTATGCATTTCTGACAAGAAAAGGAGAGCAGAGGACTAGTAGAAAGGAAAAAAATACTGAGTTGATCAGTGGGAAAGGAAACGAGGGTAGAAAATGGCTTTAATGCAATAAGATCTATCGGGCAGAGTTGAAAAGTCTGGCTGTGAAAAGCCAATTAGTGCACTGAATTTGAAAAGCACTGGAGTTAAATATAGGGAAGATCATCAAAGAGAGCTGAAATACGTAGGCATGAAAGAGTTGCAGTCAAGTATATGAGATTTTAAAGAAATGAAATGCAATAAGAATTAAATAAAAACAAGCTCCTATCCTGTAATAAAGGGAAGGGAGTTCTGCAAATCACTACTGAAAATTAGCCCCAAATTTATCTTCAGTTTTTCAGGAGTAAGAGAGCTAACGCAGCAGCAGGGTAATGGGCAAATGATAGATTGTGAAAAGAAAGAATAAAAGCCATGTATGTATCTATGTAGTGTCAAACATCAAGACAACTTAAAGTTGAGTTTACAAGGTCTTGTGCTACAAATACCACAAATAAAAAGCACACCATTGAGAAACCAGCTTTCTATTTAACCTCTTTTTTGTTCGTGAAGCATTAATGAGCAAACAGTTGAGTTCTACTATGGTTCCATATTACGAGAACAAAAGTAAGGTTCAGTATTCATCTTTTAAACGAATAAAAAATGTTTTGAAAATGGTGACTCCTGTTAAGGATCTTGGGTGCTTATTGTGTCTGAACAAACTGAGAACTGCTTTAAAATAAATATTGAATTTACAAGGGATTATTCTGTGTTTAAAGTTTTCATCTGCTGACATTTATTCAAGGAAATCAAATGGATGTTTTGGTCTCTTACAGATGGAGAAAAGAAACTTCTTGGCACTATGGCAAGCTTTCTCATATTTCAAATGGAAACAAAATCTTGCTTGAGTTTCTAGGAACAACTCCCAGAGTTATGATTAAAATCTCAATATATCATGAGAAAACACATTGGCAAATATTTACATTGAGGTATAAGAGCCCTGAATTCAGAGTCAGGGAGGTTTTGCATCCACGAGCAGTACAGCGTATGGCGACCAGGCACTGTGTCAGTCTGTTGGGTAAACTTTGTGCTGTAACAGCCTTCCAGGGGGTGGCCATGGAGATCTCTGGATGAACAGAACGGACAAAAACCCTTGTGTGTGAATCTGCCATTAGTGCCTCAAGCTTACCTATTGCTCTGCTGAAATCTCATGGAACAGTTATGCTAGGGGATCGTCCAAGTATTGGAGCAGAGAAGCTTATAGTAAATAAATAAGCTACTAAGGAGACCTTTTTTCCACCCCTCCATTAGTCTATTTTACATTTCAGTGGCTCAGAAAGTTTTTAATGTAATGCGTGTTGGTAATGTATTTTTCTAGCCTTGGGGGAAATTATTTCTGTGTTTTGAATAGTTCAGTGCTGCAATTTGGGATCCATGTTTAATATGCAAGAAGAAAGTACTTGAGCATCCTAATGTAATTTCTATTTTTCAATTCCATCTCACTCTTCTCAATATCAGCCTAAAAATATTTGCCCATATTTAAAAAATAAGTCACTTAGCACAAGTACTTTATTTCTTGAGGCAGTCAATACCCCAAGCTAATGTAAACATCCAGAGTTCCTATCTAGCTTAAGTTCATCTTTTAGTTTAGCCATTATGTCAAAAAGCTCTGCAGCGGATGTGAAAATGTGAGATCTTGTCCTTCAGATGAGGATTTGTTCTCCCAAATAATAAAATTTGTACATCTAGAAGCTAGCTTGGCAGTGCTTATTCATGGCCCTGTGAATACTAAACAGGTAAGAAATCTAAGCACACATCTTAATCTTTGAGATGTTTTATTTTTGAGTGCTTAATCTCCGTGGATCTAACTGCTGTTGGAAAGGTTTTGCTCAAACTTTTGGGTTGAGACTGATTTACGTGGCTAAAATAAACTATATGCAAAATATTCCTCCCAAGCTATTATTCTTGTTTATAATTCATTGTGTATCATTTCTATACTGGAAATAAAAAAATATATATGTTTGGAAGCAGATGCTATCCTTCAACTTCCAACTTGAATTCTATAGAAGTAAAACCAGCTTTAGTACTATCTGAAATTATAAGACCATTTATGCTATTATCTTGAATTGTTTGTTCATCTATTGGCCTTTTCCAAACCGAGGCACACCCTTAAAATATTGCTAAATCTGGTAGTGCTGCTTCTAATATGGATCCAACCTGAAGGAGACAAGTACAACCACAGAGACAGGCCCAGGTAACCAAGAGCCAGTTCTAGTGAAGATCTCCGTTTCACACAGGTTTCTGCTGATGGCCAATGGCCGACTTCTCAGGAGTCACTCCACAGTGATCCAACTCCATTCCGCCAAGTGCTCACCCCACCAGCCATCCCTGTCCCAACAATTTCTAGGGAGCAGAAATCACATAGGACATCACTAACCAGAGCTATTACGTTTCTCACTCATCCATCCTCGCTCTGATACACCAGAAATTGTTTTTAAATCCTGGCTCGGAGCTAAAATTGCATATGAAATATAGAAGAGCTGGCAAGCTGCAGTTTGTTGTTCAGCACAACGAACTGGGAAATCATAATGCACTGGGTATTTCACTTCCAAATGAAAGCAGTTCCACGAAGATCCCTTGGACTGACTAATTCTAGCTTTGAGCTAACAACGATGGAGCTGCAGGTCAATGAATACCTGAATGGTCTTCATTGCCAACTGTGTTGTTCAAAGCTGCACGTGGGTCTGGCGGAGAACTGCTGGGTAGGTACTGTATGCCCTGGCCATGGCTGAAACCTCAGATATTTGGTTTTGCAACTTCTTGAGTGTTCTTCTATAGCTGCTGATAGAAGACTGTGTTTAATTCCTTGCCTATATATCTTTTAAATTTTTCTATGCATAAAACTTATACATTTCAGAAGTTTCCTGTTTTTCTGTGACTGGCTTTTTAACCGTTAAAGCCTAACATTACTAATAAACACACTACTGAGGTCTGTGTTAATTTTCCAAAGAATTTACATACGTGTATGCACACGAGTGTACATATGTGTATGTATCTCTCTGTACACATAGATATATATATACACACATGTGATATGTACATCAAATATCTCTGGGATGAAAGAAATTCACTCTCTCCTGGAAGTCTATTTTCCTGACTGAATTTCCAGGCAGCACTGTTTATTCTAAACTCAGTATTAAACTCACTGTATTTTACAGAGCAAATAAAAACCCTACCAGATGGCTGGCCAAGGCTATTACAGGCTGCCATTACTTTCCACACCCACCTGTCCCTCCAGATTAGGAAATATGACTGAAGAGTTGGTTTTCCTCATATGCTTTCATTGCAGTGCTGCCAGCGAGCAGATGATGCCTCGCAGTTATCTCCAGCTCCCCCAGAGCACTCTGCTGCCACTCGGTATGCTTGCCTTGCTCTACTTTCTCTTTCCTCGGAGAAGGAAAAAGTGAATTATAAAGAAGTATGCCTGCTCAGAGCAAAATAGGATCCAGTTGGGAGTGTAATATTTCATCACGTGACCAGAATTTGGATATGGCAGAACTTGTAGGAAAAAAAATAGGTTTGAGTCCAAAAATAGATGTGTGCCAGAGTCATCTCACTTCTGCAGTCAACTGAAGGTTTCACGTGATCTGAGCTGTGCTGCACTGTGTTCATTTACAAAATAGACACAGAGGCACTTGCAAATGAATTCTCAGTAACTTTGCCCAGTTTCTCACAGGCCACACACTTCCATTCTCATTACCAGTTCCTGCCCTCCCTCTACCTGTAGTTTTGCAGAACACTGATGCACAGCAGCATATCTCTTCCAGAACAGGAAGGAAAGCCCCTAGCATTCTACATACGCTCACCATGCACACTGTGCATGCTTGGGACATTCCAAGCCATGATTAAGGCTAGAAAAGCCCTCTCAGATCCCCACTCTCAACCCCAGCCCATCCCACTATGCCCACTGCCCACGTCCCTCAGTGCCACATCTCCGGAACAACTCCAGGGATAGTGACCCCACCACCTCCCTGAGCATCCTGTGCCACTGCATCACTGCTGTTTCTGAAAAGAAATTTTTCCTGATGTCCAACCTGAACCTCCCCCAGCACAACTTAAGCCCATCTCACTTGACTCTTCATTTTATCACCCAAGATGATCAGCAAATTAATCTGCATCCAGCACTTAGTTCAGCTAATTGCTATTAATGTGGAGTGTGTGCTATTACCCTAAAGCAAGTGGCAGCTGATGTGAGTTAGCATGTGTTGGTCTTCAATAAAAAGAGATCCATTTCAAATCATGTCACATTCGCTAGGGCTACGTTCCTGGGCAGCTAGTACAGATGTTGTCACCTTCTAACTCATCTTTTCATGAGAGTTTAGAGGCCTGTTTCATCTGTCTTATTTTCCCTATCTGCACAGATGTATACATGAAACATAATTTTGTCCTTCTTTTGCAAAGTACTCTAAATGCTATTCATTAATTTCAAACTGCACAGCTGGGTTGTAAGCCCTGTGAGTGTTACAACTGCTTTACCTTAAATCTTGCTCCACAAAGCACAGAAACACAGTCCAGTGCTACTAAGCAGCAAACATCAATTCGGCAGTTTTTGAGGAAGAAGCTGAAGGAATTTGTGTACAGAAGAGCAATCAATTCCAGCACTCACAGTGGTTTAATTTCTATCATTCTGATGAGGATTCATGGACCTTCTGGGCAGGATGGGGCTTCTTGTACTGCCTGGGGAGTCCTGGAGTGGTTTCTGAGCTATGGAGAACATGGATGATGGTTAGCAGGTTCAGTGATTTAGTGCTTTGCTTGTGGGCAATAGCTGCAGAACGCCCTCCAGGTTCTCTCTCCCGCCTGTATTTGTCTATTTAATCTTAAATTCAGACAGTCAGTTCTAAGTTACTGCATCGCTGTGTAGAGGTGGTGAAGGACAGGGCCCTTAAATTTTCTGAATGAATTATTTTATTACGTAATTTGAACAGCCCTGAAGTGACCCAAAAAGCTGTTGTGGTCACATGGAACTGTTTCACTTAGTGGAAAGGCAAAAACAGCTGCCAGGACAAAAAGATGTTTTAGAGGGCTCAGATGTTCAAATGGGTGATGGATAATTAAAGTAATCTCAGATATTTGTTATGTCTTGGTTTATATCCCAACACTCCTCTAGCTGCTGAGCTTGTGTAATTGGAGGACTAATTACCTTAAATTTAGCCTAAAAAGTAGTTTTTTCTTTTAAAGGACTTGGTTAGATCCAAGGAAATACAACAGTGTGTTTAAATGCAACTTATTCTGCAGTAATTTATCTGAGGGTTTTTTTTCCACTTTTTCCTGCCTTCCCCATTTGCATGCTAAAAGCACGGTGATCACAAGAGCCACCGAGAGCCCTATGGGCATTCAGCACACACTGAAGATTTTTAAGCTCTTCATGGGTTCTGGCCACAGAGTCTGGTTGAAATTACTCCTTTTAATTCTTTTTTGAGGGAGGGTTTTTTCATCATTGCCATTTCTTTGGTAGCCATCCCAGTCAATTACGACAACAGAACTACAAAAAATTCTGCTGTGTAAGCATCTACTCCCGCCCAACCTATGGATAAATCATAATTATTTTGTTTTCATTCATATTGATTAAAGACCTGAGAACTAATCACTGCAGGATATACCACATATATATCAGGTGTTTCAGCATGAGGGCTAAGTACACATGCAAACACTTGCAGAAATAACTCCCAGATAACTGAAGTCAACATAGAAATCTGCATCCCAAGCCATGGATATACCTTTAAATCGGGGCTACCAGGGGTGTCTTTCATTTGTGTTTCTGATCTTTACCATGTGCAGTGGTGATGGGTCATCAGAGGTGAAGAATGTGGCTTAACTTCCACCTGTGCTGTTTGTAAGATAAGGAGTAAGGCAAAAGAAGTTATTTTTTGTTCATGAATTGAGTAGTTTCATCTGCGAAAATGATGGTGGTAAATAAATATGCAATTTCACATTGCCGCTCTTAGAGTGACTTTTCAGAGGAGAGCGTCATACTTAGATTGAAAGTATCTCTGTCAAGTAATAAATATTAAACAGTGTAATTTTACTTATAGTTCATTTGTTTTTGTTTACTGCTTCTAGCTCCCTTAGAAAGTGCTGAGGAGCCAACAGCCTGCTCTGGCATTCACTGAAGCCATGGGATGGACTGTCCTTGACTTCAATGGGGTAAAAGTGATCCCTTGAAAGGCATGTGTTATAAAAAATTTAAATCGTGTTTTTTAATTCCCTTTCTATTGAAAAAAATTCTTTTTCACATGTTTCTGTGAATCCAAGTGTCTTAAAAACAATTATAATGTAGCCAGTGACAGCTGAGTTTAGAGACAGATACTGCATGAAAGCAATTAAAACCTTGAAGTTTGAGAGGAAATCTGACTGCCTTTCATGTTCAGAAGGTCACAAAAGTGAATTTGAAGTGAGTATGATAGAAATGAATGGCTTCTAAGTACGAACTTGACACACAGCTAGTGGATTTTGACAGTGAGTGTCAAATAATTTCTGTAGAGCTCAAAATACTTCTGATTACTCAGGAAGAAAAGTATCGTAAGAATATGGAAGTGCCTCTTCAAAGTTAGACGGGGGAATAAGCTTTAATATTTGGATTAAGCTCATCCATGCAATAAATACCAAGCAATTTTTATTGTGGAATTTCCAACCCAGCAGAAGAGGCAGTGCTATCTCGGTGTGCCAAAAAAATGCTTTTGATAATAGTAGTGACCTTTAAAGCTCTAAGGATACTGAAAAAGATAACATCAGCTTTTAGAAACTATTTGAATTCAAAGAAATTGCTATCACACAGAACTAAGAATTGGCATTACCATTCCTCTATCTTGCCCAACCAGGCAATTTAAAGCTGCTGCTGTTGCTGCAGAGGGAGCCTTACTTCACAAAACCACAAAGTGATGTTCATAGTTTCCCAGTAAGGAGGAAAAAAAGTGGAAAAAATTACCATGGCAACAGAAAAAGCTGTAATCTAGAAGGCTTTACACAAGCTACACCTAATTCTGGGCCATCATCAACCACGAAAGGCCAATGGCTGAAGGCTGAATCTAGTAGAGTTTTTTCCACTCTCTGCCTTTCTTCCTCCATTTGCCCTCTCCTAGCCTTCGTCACAGACAGCAGTTCTTTTCACTTACCTGTGGGATTTCTCATTTGTCTGTCACCAAAAAGCAACATTGTCTTTTCTTATCCCTATTAGTCCATCAGACAAGAAAAAGTTAGAAAGTAGTGGTGAGTCCCTTGATGGAAGAATGCAACATAAAACAGAGCAGGTAAGCAAGAAGGCTGTCTCCTGTTACAAGAAGAATTTGGTGGAATTTTATAACTTTACAGTTAGTTATTCGATGCTGCACTCTTTCTATTACTGGTGATACATTTAGTATAAATAAACATAAAGCAACTTTTATTCACTTAATGTAAATAGACATAAATTAGCATCTATTGAAATGGAGTCATTAAACATTCAAATGGCTGTGAATCTGTGATTTTGCCACTTCAAATATTTTTGTTCTTTTCATGTAATCCTGTAGTGCTTATCTTTCTTTAGAAGTAAATCTAACAGCAACAGACCACAATTTCACACCTTCTCTCAGGCGGTGACAAATTGAATCTGCAACATAAGGGTTCCTACCAGTGCATTCAGGGAATTACAGAAAATCATAACACAGTAAATCATACAAAACAAGTTCATAAGAGAGCTCAAGAGACAGTTTAGTCCATATCCGACTGCACATCAGAGGAATTTACAGAAGTATCTATAAATTGGTAAAAAAGTGGCCTAAACCGAATTTACTGAGAAAAAAAAAAACAGGAGCAGTTGTTCATGGGAGAATATGGAGGTTAAACCAGCTGTTATTGTGATTTAATATTCCTTATCCAATACAACAGCATGCAAAGTTGATGAGAGCCCCAAATCCGTACTGTAGACACGAGACTCTACACAATTTGATATAGCTCTGAGCTATCCTTCTCTAGCAATGCAAATTGCCTGTATAAGAAAGTACAACATCAACATCCACGTACCACGTAAAAGAGTCAATGTCTAGATTGGATGAAACCTGATTCTTTTCCTTTTCTAACAATACTAAGTAATTCCTTCACTCAAAAGCATAGAAGATTGCCTTCTCAAAATACACTCAACTTTCAGGACACTTGAATCAATTTCTAAAAGAATGTGAGCAAACAGGAGGAAAAAAAAATGACAGCAATTACAAAAGCCCAGATTATTAAATGGCACTTTAAATGAATCAAAGCTTCTTTGAGCATCGCTCTTGACTTCAGAGCTTTTAATTAGGTCTTGTTTAAAGTATATCAAAGAACAGATGATTGTCAACATTAATAGACAGCATGAAACCATTAAATATTAGTCATCTATTTCTGATCTGTTCTCTTTAGGAACTCCAGGAGGGGACAGCGTAAGGCTAGCCTAATATACCCAAGTGAACATGTCTCTGGATGTTTGTTTTCAGTCTGCACAAATGGCATCTAGGAATGTCTATAGAAGAACTGTATGTAATTGGATCTTTGAATTTTTCCATTCTGTGGACATGCATACTCTCCCCCCCAAAATCCAGTATCAATTGTTTGGAACTCATTCTTTCTTTCAAAAGACAATATTAGGTAAAAGTCTTTGGAGCAAACTACCTGAAGTAGAAAGCTTTAATTCCAGGGCAGTATTCTTAATCCCTCTTCATTTGCATCAATGGAATGGATCCTTGAACGAATCCTTTAACTTACTCCACTCCTTATCCACATGACTCAAGAAATCTCAGAAGAGAAAACTGATTCGAAACATTTCTTCAGAATGAGAAGTTGTTCTTTGATTCTTGCTTCCTTATTAGCTATATACTCCATTGCTGCGCTCTACTAATGATCCTGTAGGTTTAATCCCTGTGTTACCTAATAACTTAGAAGAAGAGTTCTGCTTAAGTTTAATCATGATTTGTATTCCCTTGGTTGAATTTTTTTACTCCTGGACTTTTTATTGGGCACTAAATAAAGCAGTACATGATAACAAAGTCCCTTTCCCCTTCGATATCCTATAGATCTTAATGAAGCTCTGCTTAGTACCAATAACTTTTCCCCACGCTAATGGAAACTGGATGTGTCCTGACACCAAAAAGATTCAATGCTCAGCAGTGAAAGATCTCACAGTAAATGCTGAAGACAACATTTCTCCCTACCACTGCTGGATTTTTATCCTGTGATTCATCTGTGTTCTTGCAAATTGCACGAATTATGTATTCCTACCTTCTGAAGTGAGGTGCACAGTGTACACATGTTCCATGCAGGTAGGGCCATGATGTCTCAAGTCAATATGAATGCAAATACAGAAGAGCCATTCTGCAAAAGCTGTTCCTAGTGGCAGATTTGATGGAAAATGAAGTGTCACCTTCACTGGTGTGTGGGGCTACTTCTTTCAGCTGGGGGAAAAGAATTATTCCTTTATTCCACCACAACACTGTGGAGATTCTTCCTCCTGCAGTAAGGGCTACCTGAGCCCTCTCTGGCACTAGAAGCAGCATGGTAGAGAAAGATAGGATGAAATAGGATGAAAGAACAAAGTCTGTAGGGAGTATTGTCATGATAGCTCACTGTAAGAGTCAAATGTAGAGCTGTAGATTTCATTGTTTCCAAATTGCAAAGAGGTACACGGCCTTTATTTTTGTAATTGACTTTCATCAAAAACACTAGGATTTAATTTGGCTTTATTCACTTTATTATTATGAAATATACTTGGTTCTGCTATAATGATAAAAAAAGTTTGGTTTTAGTTTTGGTCAGTTGTCTCGATAGGGAAAATTGGAGCAGGTCTTGCTGTTGTGTTCCAAGGTCACCTCTTACCTGAGCATGCTTGATCCATGGCAATATCTGGTAGAGAGTGCCCCAGTGTTCTGAGCAGCCTCTGTTCTTATTTCAGTCACAGCAGGGCTGGACACAAGCTTTCTTGTTTCCTTTTTTCTTTCTTCAGCCACTTGCTGCAGTTGTTCAGATCCATTCGTGCTGTCAGTGGCAGAGTATGAGAAATGAAGCTCAACAGGTGGCAGGATTGCTACTGGCAGCCTATCTGTTATCATTAGCTGGTGGAAGAAAAACATTGCTCAAATAGTTTTTCTAAAGAATAGCAACTGATGAGTCTCTAATCTCTGTGCATGCCATGGGTCTTAAACAAAGTCTTGTGTTAAATATACGTCAAATTTTTTGCCTGAAGAAATATATTCAGAGGATGGAATACATAGCTGAAGGTTTACTGAAATTGTACTTATTTGGTATCTATTTAGAACAAAATACATTTGTGTCAGTGTAAATCTGTTCATTGTGCTAGTGTAAATCAAGAGGAACGTAGTGATTCCTACTGAGTTACACCAGAAGAAGACTGAAGACATACAATTAACATGTCAGGATTTAGCACAGCAGTGCTAAACTCAGCTTGCTAGGAATTTTTTTGTTGTTAACACAAGATACTGGACTTCTTGGAAATGCAGTATCACAACTTGAGCCCTAGACCCAACAGAGCAAGTGTAACTGGCCTTCTAGGACAGAATCTTACACTCTGAATGAACCAATGTTTGGGTTAAATAGTAAGGGGAAGCATAACCCTAAGTGTCTTACAGATTCATGAAAATAATAAAATCATCTACGTAACGCAGTGCATTTATAAGCATTGTAACAAAATTAATCAGCTGCTGCCACTGGAGGAAATGGAAATATTGTATTTTGCCATGTGGGACATTTGATATAAACGGTATCACTTACCAACAAAACTAAAGAGCAATCAATCTGACTGCAGAAGAATAATGAGACAGAACGTTGCCTTTATTTTCCTTCTGTTTTCAAATCTATTATTTGCAAATGAGCAAATACTTCATTCCAATGCTGGATCTGCTTTTAGGTACTCACTGCAAATAACTTTCCCTTGTGATGCTGTATGAAGGAAATACCGAACCCAGGTTGGAACACCCATGTGGGACATCGCCTGGACTCATGTGCACAGAATTGCCCATAGAAAAGCCAGGTGATGAGAAAATGGACCTATTTGAACACTAAGAATCTGGCATGTAGTCATGTTCCTATATTGACTTCAGAGCAATGAACTGAAGACTGGTTCCAGACGAGAAGCCATCCTTGTCTGCTTTAACTGTGTTATTTGTATAATAACCCATGCAATTGCAGTAAAGTGAGCAGTAGCAGGAAACAAATCAAAACTATTTTGGGAGTGAGCCATTACTCTGTAATTTTCAAACTGAATCCCAAACCCTCGATGTCAAGATGCAAATTGCCAAAGTCACCTATGAATCCAGGCTGGCAGAGCAGCAGGCTGCTAATTCAGTTCTGCGTCCCTTGCTAAGACCACTGCAGCTGCAAATCTACTGCTGAAAACTTCTCCCCACTCCCAGATTCATTAGTATGCTGATCTGGTTTAAATGTCAGCAGCAGAACATGTAGTATATGATGAATTTAGAGAGAATTTCAGAGTAAACTAAAATGAGCCATCGCAGGTGGCGTGTGCATTGCTCTGAGTATGACAAACATTCATTATAGCAAATCACCAGTTCCCTAAATACCTCCCCCTCCAACTTTAATGACACATGGGTACATCATCATAATCATCCAGGATATTTTGCTATAACTGTTTCATTTTAGCCTCATCTTTTATCATATTGTCTGAGTTTGTGGTGGCTTCATACTTGTCCATGTTTGGGGGCTAGAGAATGCCTTCTTATTACTGAAAACTTGACCCAAAGTCATAAGACCTCTGAATATCTGCATTGAGTAACTGCTGCCAGAAGTTACTCCTGAAGGAAGAAGCCCTGCCACTGGGGTGTAGGCCTCTGTAGCCTGAAGAAACAATTGGCATACAGTTATGGAGCTGGTGTACAACATAGCAGTCAACAATGTAACAGACACAAAAAAATCCACAAAAAGACATTATATATTATAACACCCAAACCAAACATAGATTATGCACTAGAGTAGGGATTTTTTATGTTTTCTTGCAAGTAGGAGACCACTGAAATGAGGGTGCTGTTAGCAGAATACACATGGTTCTTACATGCAGTGAGGGCAGCCTGGCACACAGGGATCAGTGGAGGAGCATGATAGTTACATGAGCTCTGATTGTCCTTGGGATTCATAGAGCTATAGTCTGTAAAGCCAGAAAGGATTATCACAGCTTTGGTGTAAGCTGTAAGACTTCTCCAGTTTTAACAGTACCTTTCCTCTACAGAGGACACCTGATCAGGACTTTCAGGCTGAGCTCGGTGAAAAATCTCCATCAATACTTAAAATATCATTCCAGTGTTCAAAAATAACTTGTTAATACTGTGTCTCTGACTTCAGCCTGGCTTTGACTCCAACAGGCCAAATATTCTCATCCTCCTTCATCATTAAACTTTGAGATGTAGTGCTGGATTCTGTTCACAGGATTTATCCTATACAGAGAACTCGCAGAAACAAACTTGTTATTAAATAGATTTTTGCAAATCAGAGACCTCATTCTTCTTAGGACTGGTGTTGGGTTAGTCCCAAGTTCTGAAAGAGCTTCTTCCTTCGTGACCAGGGAACTCTTAAACCTCACCTGCTGTGAGAAGAAAATGGAGCAAGGAACAGTACTTCAATTTTCTGCCTCTCTGTGGAAATAGGAAAAAATATCAGTAGATTCTAAGAGTCGGTTACTGTCCATATTGCTGCTCATAAAAGTAAGTTCTCAGTGGTCACATACTTTCAATAGTTCTGTCTTTAACAACTCTTCAGTATCCAGACACCAGTGGGTGTTTTTCTAACACACCCATAACCACTTTTAAGTTCTGTGAGTCTCTCCATGTATTGATTTTCCTAAGATTTAAAGGAAGTCCAGGGACATCCCACCTTTTGAAAATGGGAATGGCAAAGCAAAGTGAAAAGAATTTACTTGTTTTACCTGAACTGCCCATGAGTTGCAGGCTGGCTCAAGGAGCTCTGTGGCCCAACAAGGCACAGCTGAGGCCAAACTGAAGACTGGCACCCTTGTAGCATCGTCCGGCCAGGAGGTGATGTGTTCAGGCTGAGCTTAAATACAGCTCCTGACCCACCAAGATATTGTCTGAAAGTGGAATTCTTGCTCCTATTTAACCAACATGACTGAAAAATAAATTTTGGCTAAACTTCTCAGAGCTCCATTTATAAAGGAACTTGATGACAGTATAAAGTTATCTAATTCTTTCTTGCATACAAAGATTGGATTTCAAAAGTTTGGGTTGTCAGTTCTGTCACAGCCACTCTGTATAGATGAGTTTATAGCTTTATGATTCAGCTGTGCTGGGGAGATAATATGCTGTGCTGAGTGGTAGTAGTAGAAACCGTGCTTTACTCATCAGTTAATGTATTTCAGTAACAATTTTTTTCAATACGGTTTGAGAATTTTATCCTAATTCGTTAGTTATGCTCTAATGAGGTATTTTGAATGAAGTTCAACTTTCATGTGCATTAAGCTTGCTATCTCAATTAGACCAATTGCATTTATTTAATATAAAAGCTTTGGATTTAACTTTATAATTTTTCAAGAATACATCCTAACTACTACATCCCAAGTCTCATGAAATAATAGAAATGCCACGATTTCATGTTCTGCATCAGGTATAAACAGAGCTATCATGCAAAATTCCATTTCTGACCAAAAAAAAAACCCAACAAACGAAAGAGCAGACCAAGAGAAGAAAGAAAAAAATGCAAAAAAAACAAAGTGGTTACTGATGAACAACAAACTGAGCTCAGATTGCCATGAATAATGTTAGTTACACAATGTGCCAAAAGACAGAGCTACCAAAGGGAGTGATTTTATGATTAGATGTAAATTGCAATTATGGCTGGTATAGTTCTAGGAATTAAATGCTGCTAAGCATGGAAATGAAGAAAAAGGATAACCATTCTCATTTCAAACAGAGTTTTGTTTTTCTTGGCATCTTATTTTGTGGCAGCTTCCCTGCCTATAAATTATGGATTTTTATTTATTTTTTAATGGGCAAGTGCAAAATCTCATTAAAACAAAATCTACCTGTGCTGCTGATAATATTACACATTATTGAATTTGAAAGAATTTTTTAAAATCTCATTTACTCTTCAGTAATTTACCACTCACACAATAGATGTACTGGAGAATAAAATTATCATCTGTGGTTACCTGGGATGTTATGTTTTAATGGGATTTTGTAACACAAAACTGGTGGAAGAGGTCTGCAAGCAGAAGTTTAATTCGTTTCATTTCAACAAAACGAAAAAACAGTAGAAGAATTTAATCAATATTAGAGCCTGTGAAAATGTGTTCTACCTTCCCTCCCCAAAAACCCTAAATTATCAAATTAATAGAGGCAGCTGAGGTGCTTGAGAGAGAAAATCTCTGAAATCAGCTTTTAGTGGCAGATGTAACAGAAAAACTATCTTAGTCCTTCCAAGTGTAATGTAATGGCATCCAACACAAACTGTAGATGGAAATGGAAATTCAACCTCAGGCCCAGTCCATGTAAACTCCTAGTAGGTCTCCAGGCAGAAAAAAAGCCATGGGATAGGCTTGGGCTTTAGGAAGTGTTGGGCAGTGCCATGGGTAGCACAGAGGACATATAGGACAGCAGTCACCTCCCTGCTGCAGGCTGCAGCCCAGTGTGGTGAGATACATGCAGAAGACAGGGAGAGCTTTAATACCTAACACTTGGGACACCATGGTGTCATGAAATATGAATCTACTATAAATTATGGGTGATGTTATTCTGTGTGCTCAGAGGAGGGACTGCATAGCTTTCAAGTAGGCTGCTTGACTCTCTTCTTGTAGTTCCATATGGAATTAAAGCTACAGGAGAACAATATGCCCGTTTTAGGTTTCACATCTCACACACAAATGATCTCACTACAAGGTCAATTTTGCGTGCACTGTGCTCTCATGGATTGTCTGTGTTTGCTGGTAATTCATTCATTTTCTGGTTCATCAGCTTTTGCTTCCGAGGGATTAAATGTCCCTCACATCTCCTCAAGAAATATGACGGAGCATGATTGCATCCGGATGACAAGGATGAATGAATTGAATGGCTCTTACCTTTCCCTCTCTTATTTCTGTGTTTCCCAACAGGTACACAAAACAGCAACTAGCTGCCAGTGCAAATGGGCATGATGAGATCAGAACCGGCCCACTGGGAAATTCTGCTCTGCCCAGAATGTCTGAGGGCAGGTAGGTGCTGCTGCAAATCCAGTGGTTGCAGTCGAGCAAGATGTTATGGAGCATATTTCCCTGTGCAGGAGGAGATAGCATCCAGGATGATCCTGTGCAGTCAGGCTCCTAATGTAGACAGCAGAAAGGTGCAAAACAGATGACTTTGTATTAGAGTTTCACTATTGCTCTTTCACATTAGGATTCTCTGACAGGCCTGGGCTTTGTGCCACGCTGGATTCTGTAAAGAATAACAGTTGTTCTCACACCCAGGCAGGACTTAGGGACATCCAGTTCTTTCTTTTGTAAACTGACTGTTCCAAGGGAAGAAGGGTAGGAACTTTTGGAGAGAACTGGCTCTCCAACAGCATGGTAGGTCAGATCTGAAGTTCTGCCCAGGCACTGACGAACTCCTCAAGCACTTTGTCTGCCAGGAAAAAATAACTGCCGTCCAACTGTCCTTCCATTTCTGATACCACTAATCATCACTTCGTGTACTACCTACCAGTCAGCGCTGGGCATGACAAACAGCCATTCAAACACACTCAGAATAGACAGAACTACAACAGGTTCTCTGTCGTGTATTTGTGGACAGTATACCCCAGTGCATTACACCACAGGGTCAGCAGGGCCCTAAGAGCTGCTGTTCCTTTGCAGAGGGAGCAGCAGGGCCATCAGGCTGTCCCCTGTCCCATCTCACAGGCATGAATGTCTGCTTCCAGCAGCTGGAGCACAGCACGGGCAGGGCTGTGGAAGCTGCAGGTAGAGCCAGAGCAGGCTGCTGTTTACATAAGTCCTGCTTTTCTGCCAGGAGGCAGTGAATGGAAACACCCAGTCTTTGCCTGAGTATGTGGCTCAATGCAGAGCTGAGCTATACGTAAGCTAATTCATGTTTTTGCAACCTGCACTACAGGATGTACTCACAGCACTCTCAGCACCAAGGTCTCCTTATTGGAGGGAAGGGTATCTCACGAACACACCCTGCTTGAGAATAAAGCGCTGTTATCTTTTATTAAGAATGCTATTCAGAATCAGTCTCTTGCCTATTTTAATAATGACACACTAATTGAATCTGGAAACTCATTGCTTAGAGGCAATGGATTCAGGGTTAATATCAGCACAGGGTTTGCTTCTGCTGCTGGGAGGTATTGTCTGACCTTTACTGTTACAGCAGAAAGCTTCACCTCCATCTCTTAACTCACTGCAGTGCTAGAGGGGACGGCCTACATAATCTGCCCTGAAATGTTTTAGCTAGAAAGAATTTTCAGAAATCCATTTGCTTTTTCCTTCATGAAGGAGTTCTTTCTTGGACGAAGATTGGGTGTGGATTTTGTCATCCAAAAGTGCACATGAGAATAAGAAATGAAAAATTTATCATCTTTCTGTTCTATGTTGCCAGTGGTACCTGGAGTCGATCACCAGGTAGTGGGGAAGGTGAGATGGGGACACTTATTCACAAGCTAGCCCTTGTCAAAGTATTGGCAGCATATTTTTAAGCCAGACATGATTGTGTACCAAATGTCACACAAGGCATAAGAAGGCTGTGTCAAACCCTTCACAGACCGTGCTGTTTGTGTTTGTCCTAAGAAGTTGTGTACATGACTCCCATGGTTTAACAGACACTTAGACCACTCCTTTCTTTCCCCTTTATAATCCAATGGGATTTTTCAGTCCTTCTGTTAGGTGCCTCAGAACAACTTCATCCAAAATCACCTCTTCACAGAGACCTCAAACGTCCACCTCGTCTTCACAGCTCTGGAGGCAGGAGCTCTCTAACATGTCTTGGCAATAGGTTATGTGTTCATTGCATTTGAAACCTGGTGTGCTCCCAAAGGAGCTGCTCTCAAAGAAGGCAAACCATCTGTCTCTTCTTCTGGTGCTTTTTCTCTTTCCACATCCATATTCTAAAGTAGAAATAATGTTTCCAACTCAAAAGCCTAATTTGGTCTGTAAACTTTAGATTTGTAATGATTAAATCTAGTTTAAGCCAAACAGTGATGGTTTTTCCCTTACTGCTGATAGTAATTCCTTCTTCATGTGGTTAATGACTTGCACGTTGCTGCTCTGGCACTCGCAGTAGTATGGTGCATTTTATCACCACCAGCTCTCAGATCTGGACTCCTGCTTTTCCCAGCCAGATCTGCCATCACTTCCAAGAGCCATTCTGCTGAATTGGCCTCTCACTCCCAGGGAAATTTCTATTACAATAAGCAAGATAAATGTGGGCAGTGTAAACAAAACGTTGCAAAATATTGCTTTGATTAGTAAAGTGCTGCAGGAATGCACTGGAGAGTCTGTTATGTATGTGTGTAGCAGCAGTGAATAGCAGTAAAACAAAAACATTATTTCATTTCTCTGCAGACACACTGTTTGTGGACAGAGCCAAGGCCATGTTGCTGCCTGACTCTGTGACCAAGAAGAAATGAGCTCAGATGAGATGCTGCAGCTCCACACCAGGCAAGGCAAGCTCTATGAATAAGGCACTTCTCACTGCATAGTAAGGGCATAAGAAGCCCAGAGCATACAGGAACTGTTGGGCGCATTTGGCAGAAAGTGGGGCAGAGAGCAAAGCATACAGTCTGACTTTTACTCCTGACACCCTGAGGAATTAACACATTTAATGACAGCAGAAATACCTGTGGAGATGGAGTCCTCATGGCTGCAGTAGGTGGAGTGACAACGTGGTGCTGGTAGTTGGCTGCCCAG
>JAOWBP010050661.1:8088-18477 GCA_028571105.1 Tragopan temminckii | reverse complement strand
TAAGAGCAACTCTTTCCTAATCTTGTCACTGTCCCCGGAGTTTTTCAAGGAAAGGGTGGATGTGGCATTGAGTGACACGGTTAGTGGGCATAGCAAGGATGGGCTGGTGGTTGGACTGGATGATCTTTGTGGTCTTTCCAACCTTATGATTCAATGTCGTTAAGTACAAAGGCTACTAGGTCATTCAACAGGACAGAGCCTGACCTCAAGAGGAGGTGTGTGGTTTGCAGGGGGCATGGTGCCGGATCACTGGGGCTCACTCTTTGCAGAAGGAGCAGCTCCCAGCACTGTGTTTAAGGCTGATGTCTCGGCTTTTTCCATATCCCCAGTCCTTCTGTAAAGTCTCCTACTTAACCAGCCATTGGAACAAATGAATGCATTCAGTGGGCATGGTGGAGATGGGCTGATGGTTGGCCAATCTTTTGTCCAACCATCTTTTCCAATCTTAATGACTCTATGATTCTACGATTCATTAATATGTAAAAACACGTGAGGTGCTCAAACGCCTCCTTATGGAGGCAGTGCTGAGGGATACAGGGTTTGGTGTCCAGCACAAACTTCTGCTTTGCCATACACACACAATACCATCTGAGAACCCAACAGGACCTTGGTGAATATTGAGGTGTTGATGAGTTTATCCAAACAGTTTGGCTGCACAATTTTGAGAACTGTTGACGAATGTTTTCCATCCACTGTTTCCAATCCTCCTTTGACATTCCTCCAGCCATTGTACACTAAGGCTCTTCACCTTTTCTCACACAGCTGGTTATCTCCCAATGGCTTCATCTCCAGGTAATGAAACATCTCTCATTAACTTCTGGTAAGAAGCATTTCCACTCTCTGTTCTGTTTTGCCTTTGGTTTGCCTTTGATTCATTCAGTACCTCCAAACCCTAACCTTAACCCTAACCCTAACCAACTCAAACCCTAACCCGAATTCTAATTCAATGTCTGGACCACCTTCAACTTTTCTTAATAGTAAAAGGTAGCAAAGAATGCCAACAAATGCAAGAGCAAAGGTTTTTTGTGCAGCACCTCGTGAAAGCCCAAGCTAACTCCTCGGAGAGGCGGTCAGTGGTTCACAGAGGCATTTCTGGGAATCCAGCCTTCAAACCCTGCTGACCTTCAATGGAAGCTGGGCACCTAATTCTCTTAGGCACTTTTAAATTTGCAAGCAAAAAATACCTAGTGTATACAGGGGGTGGGATTTTGAAAGACAGATTGTTTGCAGTGAAATGAATTTCTTTAAAAGCAGCTTTTATTGCACTCCATGGCCCCTGTTAATCAAAAGTTTATATCTGGCCTCAATGTTACACTGAAAGAAGTATGTGAAATATTCCTAAGCTGCAGAATTACTCAGGATGGGGCCTTGAGGTCCCTAGAGGTATTCAAGGCCAGATTGGATGGGGCCCTGGGCAGCCTGGTCTAGTATTAACTGGGGAGGTTGGTGGCCCTGCATGTGGCAGGGGGGTTGGAGATTCATGATCCTTGAGGTCCCTTCCAACCCTGGCCATTCTGTGATTCTGTGATTCTGTGATTTTCTTTCTTTTCTTTTCTGTTTTGTTGTTGTTGTTGTTGTTTGTTTGTTTGTTTGTTTGTTTTTTAAACTAATGTTTGCCTAAGATCCAGCTGTGAGCTTGCCTTTTTGGCTTTGTACAGTGGGTTTTTGCCTGGTACAGTGCAGCCTTGAGGCATCCTCTTCTGTAGTGCATAGCATTACTGTCACAGCAAGGGGGTGAAAATGCACCGAGGGGAGCAGGTGGGAGCTGAAGTGTCTTGAGTGATGATGGGGGGGTTGTCAAGATGGGGTTACTCCTCACCAATTCTGATTTTCCTGGTTTTCCAAAAGGTCTTTTGTAAGACATTCAGCCTTAGTTTGACTCTCAAACTCTTGGTTTTGATAAAACCACAAAGCTTTAAAAAATATATATATATATATATCTGCAAGAAGGCTGAAATAATGTCTGTTTTCTTGGTTGGTTGGTTTCAGTGTAAGAATTTGTATATAAGATTGAATCTGGGGAAAAAAAAAAAGAAAAAGAGAGAACTTCTTAACATAAGCCAGTAACTTGTGTTTGTAGGAGTAAAAAAATGCTTTCTGTTGAAGCATGCTTGAAATGCTCAGTGCAAGAGTTGGGTGCTGGACTTATTTCTGCAGTGAATTCCTGTTTGCAGCAAGGCCTGATCTCAGAGAGGTCTGCAATGGCAAAGACAATACAAGCTATTAATAATACGTGTCACTAAACCCAGGTTCCAGTGCCTGCCCACAGCCTGGGTGTGTGTGTTTTGAACTTAAATCCTTTCTATAAAACTACAGTGTTAGCCATCATCGCATGGGAAGGGCTGAAAAAATCAGTGGAAATGCTTCTCTGAGCTGCCCTACCCTTGGGGATGCACTCCCAGGGCTCCTGCAGTATTTTGCAGAGGTTTCATTCACTTCAGAGTAGGTGGGTGCTATATGGTATCTGTAGAGCTGTTACAGCCTCCTCCCAGCAAGAAAATTATTTTGGTAAAATTACTCAGGGTAAATAAGAATTCCCTTCTCTAAAGCCTCCTTTTGATGAGGCTAAATGAACTCCCAGAGGGTGTATAAACTTTCTCACAATAATGACCATTTGCAGAACAAAGAGGCAATTTTATTCTCATTTCGGGGTTTTCTGACATTTTTCCCCTGGAGGAATAAACGTTCCCATTATTCACATAGCTCCATCCCAGAGTTTGCATGGGAATGCCAGGTGCTTCTTCAGGCTGGGCTGGGCTGAATGCCACCCAGAGAAGCAGGCAGGGCTCTACTTTGGGGATGCACTCAGTCTCCACAAGTGGGGGAAAACCAAAGTTCAGGGGAGGGTTTATGCTATGGGATCACCAGCAAAAAGTCCCCTGATTTTGAGCTTGATTGTACCCATTTACCTGTCACTGTCCAAACCTAGCATAGTTGGTCCCAATGAGTTACACTGGAGGTTTTAGTTGACAGCCAGATGAACATGAGCCAGCAGCATGCACAGATGGCCAAGAAGGCCAACAGCATCCTGGCTTGTATCAGAAATAGTGTAGCACTGCCTCTGCAGCACACATCTCATCCCCAGCAAAGCTGTTCCACATTGCATCCGTCTCAGATGTGCTCACATTTTGTTTGTTCTCTGAGAATGGCAGAGATTAGGGGGGCAGGGGAGGGGGTGGGAAGGAAGTGGTGAATAAGAATAATGTATTTGGGAATACTTGATCTGGAGTGAAAGGAAAAAGAAATCCTTTTCAATATCATCTGTAGTACAAGTGTTTCCAGGGAGGGTAAAATCTCACAAAAGACAGGTTATAATCCTTATCGATACAGTAAATGGAACTATCAAACTGGAAAAGATCACATGGCAGTTAAGATAAAGGTTTGGCTTGTCCCAGAACTGGGCTTATCAGCGTTTAGCAGCGAGTGAGTTTTGTTGCTTAGGCTGCATTTAAAAGTTCATTGATTTGCAGCTAATACCAAGTTGTCATAGTTTCACAAGTAACAGCTTGCAGTTTGCAGAATCAAAGCCTTTTCCTAAATCAATAAGAACAGATTCAGTGAGATTGCTGGAGCCAGACAGTGATAGAGAACTCACAAATTTATTGAGGTTGTGGTGGGAGAGAACAAATGTCCCAGGTTTCTAGATCCTCCAAAACAAAAGGCTTGGTGTGGAAGCACAAAACACAAAGGCTGGCAGGGGGGTAGCGCTGGGTGTAAGTCTCATCAGAAGTAATTAGCCCATTTATTGGGTCACCTGCATACTGAGATGCTGTCTGTATTTCTTTCTTGTATTGCTCCAGTCATTTCCATTGGATTTTCCATTGCTGCTGGCCCAGAATTGCAGCAGTTCCCTTGCACAGCCAGAATGAGGATTTTCCCAGTTCCCATCAGGGCCTCCTGCACCCTCAGCATCTCCCTGGCATTTAGTGCAATCTTCAAAACCAGAAGGAGTTTTTTTGGTTGTCAGACTCTTCCTGAATTTGTGTTACCATCCATTGCTCAGAGGAGCTCAGGGGTTCAAGTTTCCCATATGGCTTTCCAGTAGGACCAAGGGACAGCTCTAGGTGTGGTCAAAGACCCTGCACCTCCACACCAGCACCACCAGCAAGCCAAACCCCGTCCCTCCAACAGATCCTCCTCTGCCCATCTGTTATCCTAATTCCTCACCAGAATCTGTCTAACTCCTTCAGAATGTCTACCTGCCTCCAGAACCACTGGCCAATCCCAACTGAATCTGACGGAGAGAAGGGGACACCCACGGATAACAGTTTCTTACATCACGAAAATAAGCAGACAGGCAGAGAAGTGAGGTGGCATTAACTTGCTCAGCGAGGGAAAGGCAGCCAACTTCCACTTTTATTAAACTTCAAAGAGTCCCCACAGGAGAAGGTGAGGGGTCAGCAGGCTCCATGCGTTTTATGGCTCGTGTAACAGCTTATTTCAAAATCAAACGGTGCAGAATGCTAGTGGACAGCTTGCTGGTATTTGATGTCTCTACTTGAAGCTGCCTGTAAGCAGAAAAATACGGTGACAAAAAAAGAGGCTGAAAGGCAGATCGGGGAAGCTGCTGCGTGCAGCTTGGTCTCCCACTTGGTGTACTGGGGCAGTGAAGGCTGATGTTTTTGTGGGCCTGTCTAGATACTTTTGAATGCGAATTTTATGTCTGTGGTAAAAGTTATTACAAGATGAGGCTATTAGTAGTTATCATGTATTAATTATCTGAGATGCTAGACAGCTTATAGACAGGAAAATGCGCAGTGAACCAGGCTTGAGCTTTGGAAAAATAGAGATGATGGTCCAAATCAGCTTAAAGCAAACTGTAGAGAGAAGGGATTTTTTTCCAAGAGATTAAATGTGCTGAGTTGAAGCACTTCCCATCGAGCCATAGTACTCAGCATCTCTTGGATGGAAACAGCCCATTCCCCTTCAGTCTGCTGCTGGGGCCCGGGCTGCTTTCCTCCATGTAAGGATCTGTCTGGAGATGCAGTGTCTCTGGCTGCTGTATAATAACAAAATAAAGCCTGGGCTTCAGCAAGTAACTTGACCACATGCTTAATTTGAAGCACGTGGTCAGTTCTGTTTCCTGCTCTGCGGGGCCTGTTGACATAAGCTCACAATCAGGCTGCTGAGTAAATCTCTTTTGAATCTTTCCAGTTATCAGTGCACGTGCTAATCTCCACTAAGTCAAGGGAACATGAGCGTGTGCTTGATGTGGTGGTCCGGATGCTAAGCACATGCTTAAGTGCTTTGCTGAACTGGAAGCCCTGAATACAGGGGTTGCTGCAAGGCTGTAAATAGTATCGTGTTGATCCTGAGCATAAAGTAAATTGTAGATTATAAATCTAGGAGGGAACCCAGCTGTACTAAGCTCCATGGAACAGAGTCTCTCCTTGCTGGAAACTAAATAATGAATGGATCACAACCTGTCTGAGAAGTCAATGTCAAGTTTTGCATGTTTATATTTGTGTTTGAAAGCATTATGATATATGGATGGAAAAGTAAAGGACCTGAGTGCACAAAAGGCTCTGAGTGATTTGAAGGTCCAAGCCACAAAGAGAGCAAGTGCAAGCAGGAGGTGTTCCCAGCTGTGTCCCATGCTGGTTCCTACCAGACAGCAAAATTCTCACCGCTCTGTTTTGATGCTGACACCAAGCAGAGTGCTGGCCTCATGGGGTGGCTGCTTCTCTTAGGCAAGAGGGTTTATTCTGGGATACAATTTCTTCCTCCCTTCTCCGTTCCTCCTGCTCCCCTACTCCACCTCCCCTCTGGGCCAGACAGCCACAATATCACCAACCACGTATCTTAGGAAGCCCTCACCACCAGGCTTTCTGTTTCGAGTGCTGGTACAACAAGTTGCCTTTGAATCCCAGTACAACTGCAAACTTCATTTCACACATAGAGAGATTATTCTTCCCTTGACAAGCCTTTGTTGCCTTCTGTCCCTCTCCTGAATGCAGCGTGGTGACAAAGGAGGCTGGCACACACGCCTGTGCTCACTGCCAGCTCCTCAACACCATCTCTTGTGTCTTGGGATAGTGATCCCCTCCTCTTTGAGCTGGATTTGTGATGTTTGCAGCAGCTCTGTGGTGGCAGGGCCAGTGGCTGTGGCCAGCCAAAGGCACACGTGGCAGTGAGGCTGTGTGCGTTCCGTTGTATGGCTTTGGCAATGGGCAGCATCATTTTTTGGCTTCTTCCATGGCCCCCCTCAGTAGCTTTCTCTGCAAAAGCTGTTAAGGAAGATATCTCAAAATCTGCTTGTGAGTTCAGCGGGTTGGTCAGGAGCTTGCCTTTAATCACCACGGAAATCAGCCATTGGGGAATCAGCCAACAGCTGGACCAGCATGGTGCTGAGACCTGCATAGTGCTAAAGAAGGAAATACTTTCATATTGCAGGTTGGATATTAAGAAAACCTGCTTCTCTGAAGGAGCAGTCAGGCACTGGCACAGGCTGCCCAGGGAGATGATGGAGTCACTATCCCTGGAGGTCTTCTAGCTACACGGAGATGTGGTGCTTAGGGACGTGGTTAGTGGGCAATATTGGTGGTAGGTGGACAATTGGACTAGGTGATCTTAGAGGTCTTTTCCAACCTTAATGATTCTACAATTCTAAATTTTGCTTGTCACAGTTCCTGCCTCATCTTCTCTCGGCATTTATTTGTGCTGTGACATCTCCTAATGTTCGTTCTCACAGCTTCAGTGCCTTTAGTCATGTTATTCTGTCTATCAACTTTTGTTGGTAGAGAGAGGAGATCCCTCTTCCAGCTCCTATGGTTGCAGAGGAAAGCCAATGTGTCACTGGGCTGCACCTCAATTTTGGCAGAAAAAAAAGCATCAAATCTAATCCATACCTTAATGTCTGAAGAAGGAAAAAGAGTGAGGGTGATGAGAAATATGAACTGAGCCATACTTTTCCAGTGCTGGGTCTGGCAGCAAAACGTGGATGTGACTTCATGGTGGTCTCCTAAAGAGGGAACAAAGTTCCCCTGCAGCCCAAGCCCTGTGTGACACAGGCAGCTCACTTCTGGTTGGGAAGTCTTTGGCACAAGTGAGCCCAGATTTCAACTGGTGATTTTGGAAGCAACCAGAATATAATCCTTTATCATCTACACCCATCACAGCCTGCAAAGCTGCAGGAACATCTGGAGAAGCTGATGGTGACGTGCTCAGTTCTGTCTTCTTCTAGGCTAAACCAGGCCAAAATTTGCCCTGTTGCAAATCACCATATGCGGGCTGGTCCCGTGGAGGAGTGATGAATGAGCTGTTTCCCAGTGGCTGAAGAAGATTGGATCAAGCAGAGCACAGCCACTGCTGACCCCCTGCAACCCAGCAAAATGCCATCTGTTCCCCACAAACTGCTCCGTGACATAAGACAAGTATATTCCCAGCACACAACGCCTGTCATCCAACATTTAGAACAGTTTTGTGTCTGAGAAAGGCAAAATCAATTCTGC
The DNA here is from genome assembly GCA_028571105.1 of Tragopan temminckii. NCBI lineage: Eukaryota > Metazoa > Chordata > Aves > Galliformes > Phasianidae > Tragopan > Tragopan temminckii. The sequence continues at coordinate 11,026 of JAOWBP010050661.1, read as the reverse complement.
ACCCTTCCCAAAAGCTTCCTGCCTGTGCAGATGTCTCCCAGCCTCCTTTAAGGGCAAGAGCCCTCCTCAGCTCACTCACTGCTTTTTCAAAAAGGAGCATTTTCCTTGTGGTAGTGAATTTCACCTATAGATTTGTAGGCACAACAAGATAAAACATACAGTTTTCACTACCAAAGTGGCCTACAAAGGCTGTGGTGGTTTTCATTTCTACTGGAGCTGCAGTGCTGCAGTGCCGAGCCCTTTGCTGCTGCACAGCATGGGGACACTGTGGGAGCTGGACGTCCCCATTCCCAATGGCAGAGGTAGAGGAGCCACCAGTTTGCCTCTTCCCAGCCTTGTTCACAAATGTCAGCACTGTAAGGAAGGGTTGCCAGTTCTTATGGCCAAAGCTGGGAAAGTCTGAGTTGTGTGTTCTAGAGCTTCTTGGTTGGCCCAAGGAATTGATGGTGAGAGATAAAACTTGATGAAGAGGTAATGTTTTCCCAGCATAGTGCTTCACTCCAAAAAGCAGGACATGCAATAGATTTTGTTTATGTGCATGTCCTTTGCTTCTTATTTATATGCATGGTGCTTCGAGCTAACTGTACATTGCCAGGCATTGCCAAAGAGCTGCTTTCTGCTGTGCTGCCCATCAGCTTGAATATATTTGTAATGTAGTGCAGGTACACATAGCGTACATGAACACCTCTACATGAAGTGTGAGAGCCTGACTGTAGCGAATCTGTGTTGTGAAGGTGCTCAGTGGATCAGTAGATGCTCCCAGCATCACCAGGAGCATCACAAAGAGGTTTGTCCCAGGGAGACATCCAGAGTTGAGGGCTCCGTGCTGATTAGAAGCAAAGGGAATCAGCTGTGCTGAGGCTGAGCACCTTTATGGAATGCAGACAAGGCCAACATTCTCCATGTTCAGTTCCCAGGCTGCATGTGGGGGAGAGGGGCATCTCAGAGACCACTGCAGGAGGAGGGGCACTGAGCCCCATCCCAGCGCACAGCAATGCTCCTGGCTCACACAGAGCAGCTCACTGCAGGGAGAGATTTACCAACAAATAATTGTCATTTGCTAACCTTGTCGTGGCAATCTTTGCTGCATGTTTTCTTTTTCTCTTTTTCCAGAGGCACTCTGAATGTTGAATGCCAGCATCTGTTACAGACCGGAAAACAAGTAAACACTGATATTCCTGGTGGCTTTGAAAGAGCGTTTAACACTTAGCTTTCTACACTTGCCTTCACTAGGAAAATGACTTCAGGATGTGCTTAGAATGCATATGATGATGAGTATCTGGGAAAAAAAATAAAATATAGAAGGCAGCCCCCTGCTACAGACAGGCTGGAAAGATCCTCGAGCCCTCCTGCCAGATGTTGACATTTTGATTTGCATAAAGGTAAACTTTTGAGTTGACGGCATGTTTAATTTTCTGAAATGTCCCCAAGAAATAGGGCATCTTCACACATGATGAGTTTGCATCATAAGCAGTTTTCTTCAGGCCTGGCAAATTGGCTCGGAGCATCTTTGTTTCTGATGGCTCTGAGCTGGTGCAAAAGGGGAACAACTCCCACAGGGTGCACGAGAGGGAAGAGCAGAGTGGGTGTGCATCAGAGAAGGCGCCAGGATGTTTCTCCTTGGCTTGTAGAGCAATGCCCAATCCCACATGGACTGGATTACTCTTGGTTGTAGGCTCAGCAGTGCCCATTGACACAGCTGGGCTGCTGCATGCTGGGATGTCCCAGGGCTGGGGACACAAATGCCACCACAGCAGTACAGTGTCACTGGTGCCCCTGCTCGTGGAGTTCTCCTCTCTGCTGGGGGACGATGTGGCTGCAATGCAAAGTGCCTCCAGAGCCGTGTTAGCTGCTGCTGAGGCGTGCAAGGTATGTGCAAATTGCTGCTATAAATCATAAACATCAAAAGGCCATAAGTGCCTAATAATGGCCTAAGTGGCTAATTTGTTTTATGTGCTACTGGAAGAAGCGCCGTAAAGATATGGAACAAAAAACTGCCCCCGTTGTGACTTGGCCTCTGATACCAGGGAAGGTTGGAAGGGGTGGCAGCAGAACGCTGCTCCACTAAGTGCACAGAGGCATTTCCTATCAGCACCTTAATGAAAAACATGGCACAAACCCCAGTAAGACCACTCCCCTGGTCGAGTAAAGGCAGCTCCTGTGGCTTAAGTCAGGAGCAAAGTGAGACGTGGTGGTACAGGGCTGGAGCTGGAGGCACACGGGGAGCATGGACCACGCAGCTGCCCCGTGCCAAGGCTCCGAATGGGGCTGCAGCTCCTTGTTACAGCAGCCTCCTCCTCCCACCCAAACAACAACTGTGCACCCTCAATCCGGCTTTTAATTGCTTTGGACTATGTAGGGTTACGTGGTGCTTGAGAAGCTCTTTCTGGCTGGATGGCTCTGCCCGTGGGATCAGCCTCTTGGTGCCACAAATACCATAATCCAGCCCTTCTGGCCCTGCAGATAGGTTCCTGCTGCATTCCTGATGCTCTTCAGGCCCATGCAGCTTTCTGCACCATTTGCCTTGGGATAAGCTCAGTGCATTCCACCACATGGTGCAGCCAAGGCAGGGTTGGTAGGGGCTCAGACCCATGCAGACTGGGCCTTCTTACCTTGATGGATTCCATTTCTGCAGAAATGGGAGCAGCCCAGTGCATAGCCTTGATTGCACTGTTCCTCTTCTGGCCTCCATGATACTGGGGAGGAAAAGAATTTCTTTATTTTGAAATTGCACATCAAGAGCAAAGATTTCTGTAAAGAACTCGGGTGCTCATCGCTGCCCTAACACATATCCAGTGTTCTTTATGGATAGGAAACAAAGGCTGTGGCTGACTTCTGTGCACCCAAAGAGCATCAGAAATCACTGTTTGCTGGGGACACAGGGAAAACCAAATCCAGCTTTTACAGCTACAGGTAAAGGTAAATAGCACAGAAGAAA
>JAOWBP010050660.1:0-18481 GCA_028571105.1 Tragopan temminckii | reverse complement strand
GCTGATACTATATTTAGTAAATTAGTTTGTTTCACCTCAGATCGTTGCCACTGTTTTCAATTATTTTGGGGTCCCCTGTTTCCCTTTTCTGGAGGCACGGATCCGTGGATCTCTCCGCCCCACTAGTCGCGGGCTGAACCAACCTGTAAACCATTGACAAGATAGAAAAATATGTTTGTAAGAGACAGTAAGATAACACAGAATTTCTCTCTGAAAATATATTCCTTAAATTACATTTTTCTTAAGCTATATTCCTGAGCTCATAGTAGCATAGTGATCAGTATTTTGTTGTTCTGTTATGCCATGTATTATTTCTTTTGATCTCTTTTGATAAATAAAACAGTCTTCTGTGTTGTGAAGGTGATTAGATTTTGTCTGAAGTTATGATCTGGTCAGCTTTTTCTTCATAGTCATAAAGACACTATGGAAACAAAGTTAAGTCATGAAATAGTTTGTAAAAAAAAAATGGGGATGGGGCTTAGCAAAAGGGGTTGTTAGTAGCAAAACAACATGCAGTATTTGTAATATTGAGAGAAATAAATGAAAGCGTGCAATAAAGGATTTTTTTTCCACAATAATTTTAAATTAGATATATTATTATCCTCCACCATTTTTTCCTTATTCTTTCATTCATAATTAGGTCCCTAGCTATGCACAGAGCAGAAAATTATTAGACACGTTTTCAGCAAGTATGCCCATCAACTGTCAAATAAGAAGTGCAAGGCAATCATTGTCTTTTGTGTTGACTACAGAGAACCTGATGAAATAAACAGAATATGTAACATGATGTCTCTTTCATCTATAAAAATATCAGCTCAGAGGTTATGCTTCATTAGCTTCAAATGTAGCATGCATAATAAAGGAAGAAGGCATAGCATGCCTTTGATTCATTGCGTGAAAGCTTATCATTCCCTCTTTCAAGTGACAGCTTTTTAAATAATGTGAATAACAGAACATATTCAGACTTGAATTGGATCATAGCCTGACGCTTGCTGCCTGATTACAAAGTAAATATTACAGCTTTGCACCTTCATTTTTGTGATTAGGAAGTAACTGGGATAAGATGTATGGAGCTCCCTGAGATGTGCTTACTTAAATCTTTTCCCTTAAAAACATTATTTGAATCAGAAAATTGTTACAAAAATGACCTGGGAGCAAGACACAAGGAATCTTCCTTCTCATCAGAAACAAGAAAACATACAGAATGTAAGGATTAGGTATCTACAGTATCTCACCAGTTTATACAAACACTTTACAATGTCCTAATGTAGGAGGGTGGCACTAAGCAGTTTTCAGAACCTCTATGAATTGTGATGAGTTTAGTTAAATTTCAGTTGATTAAATATTCCAAATAGTGTAAAAGAGAATTGCTAGTTCAGATCCCTTTCAATTTGCATTCATTCTTACACATGTAAGAAGCTGAAATATCATTGGAGTTTTCTGTAGCTACCTAAATAGAAATAATATTGTTTGATGGATTTTTCTTTAGAGTTAATCTTTGATAGGGCATAATCACTAATGGATACAAGAAGCAACTGTGAACAATTCTAAAAAGCTCTCTGCATCAATTTTTAATCATCAATATTTGTCCAGGACATATTGGGAAAACCTGAGTGTTATGCTTTATCAATGCTGCTATTACAAGAAAATAAAATAAAATAACTAAAAAAAAAAAAAAAAGGATCAAAAGAAAATGATAACCTTCCACAATCCTTAAACTCAATAGTAGGTGCCATCCTTCTTGTATGCATAAAATCGTTTACTCCTGTCCCACTGGAACACTCAGAATAAGTTTCAAGTCCCAGATACATATCAAAGGAAGGACCGAAAAAAAGGAATTGTGCAACATAATACTTTTTCCTGAATAAGGAACACTGTACAGCAAATTCTGCATCCTAGCAAGTCATAATCTCCAGTTCACAAAGTAGAATTAATGTTTATAACCAAATAAAGGAGCCAATGATGAGGTACCTGGGATACAAATAAAAGGTAAGGAACATGAAATATTAAACTTTCTCTTTTTAGAAAAGAGGATGACAAAATAAATTAAATGCTATATCTTTAAATTTAATCACTTTGAACAGTTGAACTATCTTAGAATTGAAGTTTATTTGTTTTCTTATTTTTTCCAAATATTTCCTTGTATAAAACTTAAAATATTTTGAAGTAATAAATAAATAAATACACAAGTAACTAAATACATAAATAAAACACTGAAAAGAACTAACCCAATTGGCTGCTGACACTGGCCATTTCACTGCATTTATTAAAAAAAAAAAAAAAAAAAAAAAAAAGCAAACTTCTATAGTTAGAAGTAAGTAGCATTTCTGGAAAATGATAAAGAAAACATGTTTCCTGATATAAACCACATTACATTTTTCAGCCCTGTGGATTAGAAGCTAATTCAACATATTTCATGTTGCAACTAGCTCTTCTCAGCAGGTATTTAAATAATTGCAAATAAAGTGAGACATGGTGTTTGAATGTCAATAAGAACAAAATTTGTCAGTGCTATTTATGAAAAGAGTTGGATTTTCTGTTTGTTTGTTTTCAGTACGTTTCATACAGAATACTAAGGCAACACTTTTTGTTTCTGAAGATTATAATAGGCAAATAATAGTCCTAGTAAAATATTTAAGGAACTGTGAATTTATGTAGCAGTTGAGTAAACATCATGACATTATGTATTATGGTGACAATGCTGATACAGTCACAACAGGAGCAGAACACCTTTGGAGATCTGCTAAGGTGCCAACATTCTTCCATATGGAGTTTGTTCCAGAATCAGATTTTGTTTTTTAATGCAAGTGCAAAAGGATGCTATCCAGTGGAGCCAACTTGCTGCAGCTGCATATACTTTGGATGACTTCCTGCTCGCTCACCACAAAAAGCTAGTTCAAAATTTTTTGTAAAAAGTATGTGTTTAAAGTGTTCACACATTCGTTACATCAAAAGGGCATATTTAAGATTAGAAATGCCTTCCTAAAAATAAAGTCCACTGGGGAATAAATAAACAGTCCCATGACTGAACCAACGAGTCATTATCAATCTTCACAAACAGCACAGTCTGAATATTAAACATACGTGAATAACAGTTACAAATAATGGTACTTAATACAATATTATCATTAGAACATAGAACCAAGAGAACTTGTAAACAATTCAGAGACAAAAACAATAATGCCAAGCTAAACGATTAATGCACTGATAGATAGAAACTACAGATAACTCATGTACAGAATAAGGTGCTAAATTCGATAACATTCATTAAAAAAAACTCACTTATTTAGTTTGCAGTGTTTATTTCTTGATGCTTTTTTTCTAGCTGATATCACATAAAAGGGAAACTACTTTAGAAAAGAGAAGCTTTTCTAAAGAGAATAGTAGCACTCAAAGAACGAAAAAACTTACTGTTTATCTTTAGTGTTTCAGTGTCTGAGCACAACATCATTATTCCAGTTATCATTGTGCAGCAGTTAGAGTTAGTTGTCCTAAAGCTTTAGGCCATTATGTGAGGTTTTTCATACATGATCATCAGGTTTTGCCAATTCCTTACGATATGACAGTAAGAAATAAATTTCTAGGCTTGAAACAATAATTTATTTTCCCATATAAACTATATCACTTCATAAAAATGCAGAAGACTCTATAACTATAATTCCATAAAACCTCAGGGAAAATTTCTGGCTGAAAAACTTCACTGAAGCATCTGAGAAACCCAAGAAAGTTATAAAGAAATATTTGCAATACTATTTCAAAGTCTGGCTCAAAGTTGAAATATGTGTAAGTGCCAAATGAGAGGATACCAACAAATGTTTCAAACACTCAAAATTTGGACAGATAAAAGGTAATTTGAATTTGTTTTCAAAAGTAAATAATGGATGCTGTTAAATACTTAGGTCTCCGTAGGTCTCCACTTGTACTTGTGCAAGACAGAAGTTGATTGTTAAGGATAAAAAAAAGGGGGCTTTTGGAAGGGTGCAAATGGCATATTGCTGAAGATCATTTGTACTACCTAAATTAAGCTAGTATACTGGGGAGTCATGACAAAAGTCCACTTAGACTCCTCTCTGCACAACATTTTGTGCAGTGATTTGCATGCATGCTGAGGAAACATAAAAATACCATCAGTTGCCCTACTTCTTTTTACAGCACAGATAAAATTTTATTTCATTCTTTTGTTCAGGTATATACAACTATTCTACCTGACGTAAGTGTATCAATTATTATGACTTGATAGTGTCCTATATTGAATTTATAGAACATCTGCAATGAGTACAAGTCAGTAGAAAATTTGACTCACTGTTATCTGTATCTGTTGGATGTCACCACATATCCATTAACATTGATTCAAATTTATGAGAGAAGATTTATTAGTGGTTAAAATGTATTTAAACTGTTCACAAATAAAGATTGATTTTGTGTCCACTGTGAATACATCCTATAATGGCAAGGTCATTAAGAAAATACAAGGTCATTAACATGAGCTTTGTTTCTGTTTGTTGAGTTATTCAGAATGAAGGCTAGTGGAGAGAGAGCATAAGCTGCTGGATTCCTTTTCCAAATGAGATCTTTCAAGATAGATCTTGGATTATGCTCTTTAAATTGAAGCAAACTCATTAATTTTGTTTTGAGGTCATATGATGGATTCTCTGTCTTTTGAAAGATTGTTAATCTTTTATGCAGTAAGGTATTTGAATTATCGTGTTTTCACACAGCCTCTGATATAATCCTTGGAAAGTAAGGGAGTACTTTGAGACATTCTACTGAGAATAAGACAGTGTAAGACTATGAAATTTAGATATAAGACCAGTAATTGCTGTAGCATTATTTATACCTAGCAGTCAGAAGAGGGAAGAGGAGATTTATTCTGAATTGTATAATATGATATACGTAACATAGCATATACTATATTGTTTTGTTATAGCACAGTAAGGGAAATGTATTCTCTGAACTCATCATCTCATCCAGATTGAAATCTAACTGGAGTTCAGAACAAAATTGCCCTTATTCTAGATCTTCTAAATTGACAAATACATAACTTTTTTTTTTTTTTTTGAAATAATTTTTAGAATATCATTTTAGATTTAAAATGACAGGAGTATCCAAATAGGAATATCACACTGGTTTGAAGAAAATAAATGCTAATTAAACAGACCTTTTTTATTGTTGCATTCAGTCTAGAATCTTCTTGTATCTTTTATCTTTATTGTAGTCAACACATACTGCAAAGATCTGATAAACATTAGAAGAAATTATGAGTATGGAAATGGGGTTACCCAGGGGATTTTTCCCTTCTTCCCCCATTTTAAGAAATGCTTTTTAATCAAGGGGTAATGCTCAGTGTCCAGGATAGCTAATTAGAATCAGGAAGATTGAACAGTGAATGTATTCATGTTGCAAATGATTTTATTATATACTTAACTAATATATGAGTAGACCACTGAAGAGCATGCTAGCCTTTTATTAAAAGCTTTTTTTTTTTCTTTCCTTCATACACAGAGTAGGGAAGGCTGACAGTGATATTTCTCAGAAGAACAGCAGGTTAAATGCATCAGCTGATGTAGTAGCTGAATTAGAAGATGAGGAGGTTTAGAATTAATCTTGAAGAAGGTCAATGCTTTCATGTTTTTGCCGTCTCACAACACATTCACACATATACTTGTTTTTGCAAATACAAGGAGGATTTTTTCTGGATGTATTAAGTAATGTTCTTTTCCTCTTCTATCCCCTTTCAAAGTGGTATCATGCTATCCTGAATTTTTCCACAAAAAACCCTTCCACCATCTGAACAGGAGGTATATATTTGCTGCAAATGCTTTTCTCTTCTTTTTGCTCATCTATAATTTTGTGTAGCATTAAATTGCCTTCTTCAAGAAGTTGTACTGGCTTTTAGTTTCCTTCAGTAATAAGAGCTTTTTATAGCTTCTAAATCTGCAAAAGAGAGACAAAAAAAGAAAAACTAGTTCATGTTTTCGTGATCTTTAGTCTGGGGCACTGAGTTTTCTTTGATCCATGTGCTTTTCACAATAAAAAAGACTACTGAGATTTTAAAACACTATGACAGTCTTAGGCTACTTCATATTGACTGCTATAGACTATTAGGAAGGTTATCAAAGTGAGTGTCTTTAATTTTTATGCGATTGCTCACAGATATACTTATGTTTGTAAACTACTCTGAATATGTATCTACCAAAATATTTTTATATAGAATGGTGAAAATGTTTGAATGTAAGCTTACTGTTAACCTCTTGTTCACCTTAAAAATAGTACTGAATAGCTGATGTTACTGCTGTAACTTTCCTCCTGAATATTTTCAGTCTATCTCTGTGCACTGAAAAAAACAGTGTTCAAATGGATTAGGTGGTTATGAAGTTTCCTTTAACAAGTCAGGTGAAAGACTGAAAATAGTATCATAAGTGATCCTCAAGTTAACGTACACATATGAATGTCACTTCTGTCTTAAAATAATAATGATTATTTGCTGTTTTATTTTGTTTTTCAGGCAACAACAAAAAATTTTGTGAAACACATTCATTCTTAATCAATATTGCCTAAAATAGTATTTCACTAATTAAAAAAAAAAAAAAAAGGAGACTCTGTGTGAATCATTTGTGATATCACAACTGATATTTTAATTCCAAACTAAGAGCTGCAGGAGACTTTTTGACAACATATTTATTTATACTTTGAAATTTTCTCTAATCTGAAGACTTCAATATGAAAATAAACAAAACAGGTGAAAGATGGTAAAAAGAAACCTATCTTCAGATATTCAGCTGTCTCATTCAAGGTTGTCAATAAACTACAGGGCTATTATTGCCCTTACAGGACACATTTTTTACCATCTTGAACTAACATCCTACAGTTATGGGAAATGAGGTATGCCAAACATGTAAATGTCACCTTTTACAAAGGAAATTACTGCCCTTGAAAACATGGGCCCAAATGAGAAGTGATGTTTTTGGCTTGCTTTACCAGTTAGTCTTAAGAGAAATGTCATCTTCCAGCTAGGTAACAAAAGGGGCATGTTGTAAATGTTTCGGCATCTCATTAAAGCCTTAGGGAAATCTCTACCATCTCTAAGTTTTCAACATTTACTAAATTTATATGTCTTAATAGAATTTTACTCTTCATCGAAGTCCTTCACTCTTCCTAATTGTCTCATCCAATTCCTTGAACTACTCTGTAACTGATCTTTTCATTCACAGGCTTGAAAACTGGACCCACGGGAACCTAATGAGTTTTGACAAGGCCAGATGCAAGGTGTTGCACTTGAACTGTGGCAAACTCAGATACGACTACAGACTGGGAGAAGCAGCCTTGCAGGGAAAGTCTTTTGGGTTCTGGTGGATGAAAAGCCTGACACAAGACAACGTTGTGTGCTTGCAGCCCAGGATGTCGATAGCATCCTGGACTGTATGAAAGGAGGAATGATTGTTCCCCTCTACTCTGCCCTTGTAAGGCCCCATTTGGAGTACTGCATCCAGGTGTTGGGAGCACAAGAAGAATGTGGAGCAATTGGATTGGGTCCAGAGAAGGGACTTGAAGATGATCAGAAGCTGGAACACTTCTCCTGTGAAGAAAGTTTGAGGGAGTTGGTCTTGTTCAGCTATGGGGACATCAGGCAAAGGATGCTGCGTTTTTATGTGAAAACAAGACAATACAAAACAAAAAACAACAGAGCCAAAACATCCCGAAGCATGGTTAAAGTGGAAAACATGTGGAAGTGAACAGGCTCTGTTTCTTAGGATAGGCCCCAGATGAAAGACAACATGCAGCCCCTATTGAGAGTATAGTTTGGGCAGTCAAGCTCCCAGCATTCTTTTTATCAACTATCTCATACTCACTCTACAGTCAACGGAAATATTTTTTTCCACTGTCTCCTCACTTTATTTTCAGTTTTGCTCTTTCACTACCCCTTTACCTCAGTGTACGTGCAATTTTTACCTATATTTTCTACGTACAAGATGGACACGACACAGCATGTGTCACAAGTTATTTGGAACTACATACTTGCTGTTTGGCTAATTAGCAAGTGAGCTGACTGACCAGCTTGCAAGCCAAAGAATCCCTTGAATTCACCTTGCAGACTTTTGCCCAGACTGGCACTCTGAAGACACCATCACTTTTCTTCACAGCTATAGAAAACTGTTTTTAGATATTTTTTAGATTGAAGCTCTCAAATTTTGTACTGTTCAAATAGGTTAAAATTCAAATGTATTAGGCAGAAGAGTTTATAATCAGATAGGACAACATTTCTTATTTCATTAGAAATCTGGTTTTGAAATGAGACACACGCATGCAAGACATGTTTCCACAGCTGATTTGTATTAGTATTAAGACTATAGAGAAATTCTGATCTTCTGTTCTTATAAGAGAAAGAAAGAAAGAAAAGCAGTTATTAACAAATAATAAAGAAAAAAATGTGACCTACATGCAGATTTGGAAACAACATACTTTCCACTGAAGCTTTTGAATTTTCAGCTACTCTAACTGGACCCTGAGAAATGACAAATCAAAGAATGAGAAAGAAGCCAGAAGATTTAGAGGATAGCTAACAGCCTTTCTAAGCTAGTGTGGCACTGTAATAGAAATCTAATATCAAGCATTTGAAAGAATGAAAGGAATCACAAATAAAACATTATATCTAAAGTCTCTGAACTTTGGGGACAGATCAAGCTACAACAGTACCTCAGGAGAATGAGCAGCACAGCTGAAAGACAACAATCCATATTTATATTTTGACTCATGTCAACCTAGAAATGGGTATTTTCACTCTGAAAAAGAGCTATTGGCTATGCTACTTGCAATGATATAATCCCATTTGTCTTTTCCAAAGGAACAGTATCAGCCTAGCTCATTGATAAGCATATAGAAAAAGAAGCCTTTTCTAATGACACCAGGGGATCTTTATTCCACTTTTGAGGACAGCGTATAAAGGGAATGAGCAATCTGCAAAAAGCTGGGAACTTGTTTCAATGAAAAGATAAAAATGAGTAGACATTTAATATAACTGTCCTCCATTATGAAATATATGTATGAAACAAATCTCACTATCTAACCATCAGCTCAAAGTCATAACAGGAGAAAGATGCAAAGTCGTGAATGATGTTGAGGCAAGGCATATCCAGCCCATAGGAATTAAGAAAACAAATATCAGGGAGGTGGTTATGTTGTTATCTGGAATGAAAAAGATTATTTCCATTTGACAACATGAAATCCTCTCCTGTTACTTGCAAGCATTATGCAAAAATACAGAATATTGACAGTGATATCCTTTCTATAGTAATAGAGACATTCTAAGACACATTAGCTTCCCATCTTGTCAAAAATATAGAGTAACTCTGGATCTAATATTGCTGAAGATACTAGAGGACTGTTTCTTCAAGAAGTGCTGGAAAAAAGGTGTCTAAATGACTTTATGCATGCATGCATTTAATATAAAGCAAGATATTGAATAAACTTCCTGCAACTCTACTGTGATAATTTCACTCAAAGTTGGATGGTCAGTCACAGAAGCATAGCCTTCTCATTCAAAACTGAGGAAAAAATACTGAAAGTGGGAAAAAATTCAACTACACTCAGTAGATAACAAAAGCAACATTAAAGGACTTGACCCGCAATTTAGGAATGCTCTTGAAACTGGAGGCTTTTTACATTACGAAACTTATGTTAACAGTAGACCCGTAATAATGCATTACCTTTGTATAGCAAAGCTTGTTTAAGATATGATATTTTGGTCCTAAATAAACACACACCACTTTTATACACAGTGTTGTGTCCTGGTGCTCAGGTTTCTGTCACCTAGGTATGTAAAAGAACACAAACTGTAGGTGAATTGAATGATCAGGGCTATCACAAAAGCAGTGCTGGTAGTACTGGTTGTCTTGGTTTCCCTTACCTACAGAACATTGCTCTCAGAATCTCCTCTGGTGAACTTCTGAGCCCTTTGGAAGTACATTTAATTCATTAGAAATTTGGATTTTGCTGTAGCAACATGAGCTGGAAAGAAGTTAATGCTGTGTTAATCATGCTGTTTCCCAAAATTCTCTTTCAGCCTTTACTAATCTATGTTACAGAACAAGAGGGGTTTTTTGTTTCTTTGCTTTTGTTTGTTTTGTGAGTGTGGGTTTAATTTGACTTCTTTGCTTGTTTTTTTTTTTTTTTAAATTATTATTTTGCTTTTTTAAAAAAATAAAAAAAGAAAAAAATCCAATTATTTCATTCTGCTTAAAAAGGTAGCCTATTGTCATTGTTATGTCATGAGCATTTTGTACTACTCCACTAATGGATGAGAAAATCAAGGGGACCATGATTTATTTTGTGCAAATGAACAATGGAAAACAGGCAAAATGAATTTCATGCTGAGATATATCTTATACACACACACACACACACACACACACATATATATATTTGTTATCAGCTCTCTTAAAGTCATCAGCTGTGTTCTCCTGTCATTTTCTTTCCCGATTTTTGGAACAATGATTTGCGGCTGACACAAAATGCTTGTAATTATTATTATTATTTTTTTAATCCTCACAGTCATATCTGTTAATTTGTACGTCCTCTGCTTTTTCTGGTCCTCCTCTTAGATTCCTTGGACATCCATGTTCTCAATCTACTGTATTTTGCAGAAACTCTGCAAATTTACATTGGCAGAATGAATTGTTTATCTATGATTCACACAAGTCTGTCTCTGCAAATTTACACCTTTTCCTGTGATATTGCCATTGCTATGTAACTCTTCCTTTTACAGGTTTATTTCCAATTTATCTAGGCTATTTTTGTTAATGATTGACAGCAGTTTTACCATACAGAATGTGATGTGTTAGTGTTGGATATACGGTGTCATTTTGATGCCCTAGTCTATGTCTACTAATGAGACCAACAAGTGCATCATTACCTGCAAAATTACTTTCTTACAAGAAGAATAAAGAAAAAAAATGAGGTTTAAATTGTCAAATGAAGTATTATTTTTCTATGCAATTTTCAGTCAAAAAAAATATTTTTTTTTTGGCTTTTGTAGGGCTGTTTTTCTTTTTAAAAGATCTGTATCTTTCTAAGATACATTAGCTTCCCATCTTGTCAACAATATAGAGTAACTTTGGATCTAATATTGCTGAAACTACTAGAGGACTGTTTCTTCAAAAAGTGCTGGAAAAAAGTTATCTAAATGACTTTATGCATGCATGTGTTTAATATAAAGCAAGATATTGAATGAATTTCCTGCAATTCTACTGTGATAATTTCACTCAAATGTCATTTAAGCAATTTATTTCCACAGTTAGTTTACTATCAGGTAATTAATAAATTATTTAATTACTTTTTAAGGATGATTATTTTCTTAATTTTTAAATTAAAGAATCTCCTGTTTTTCAAATTCTTTTTTTAGTTGTTGTTTTTTGTTTTTTTTTTTTTTAATGTTTTGTTTTGTTTGCTTGTTTATTAGTTTGGTTGGTTGCTTTTTAATAAAAAATTGAAGGAGAATAACAAAGATAAGTTGCGTATTCAGCTGACTGAATGTCATGGTTTTATGATTTTTGCTAATTGGTATTCCACATCATAACATCATGTAGTGCACTGAGAGTTAAAGAGTTAATGCTCCAGGTCTGGGTGCCTGTCCCAGAAGAGAAGAGCTACATCTTCCAGAGGACTATTCTCTGTTCTGTTACCATTTCCGCTCTGAAGGAAAGATAAAAACCCTTTGATCACTTTGAGATCACTTGCCCTCCCCTTTTCAACCTTCCAGCTCATATCTGCTCCCAGCCATATTGCTTCAGCATTAGAGTAAGGCCTTTGGTTTTTGGATACTCTCATTTTATTTGATTTATGAGCTTCAACTCCACTTATATTGTATTATATTGTATTATAGCCTGTTATCTTGCATTTCAATATCTTATTTAGTAAATTAGTTTCTTTCTCCTCAGATTGTTGCCACTGTTTTGTTTTTAGGCCCATCTTTTTACCCTTTTCTCCTTTTTCCCTTTCTCCTTTCTGGGGGCGTGGGTCTGTGGATCCCCCCATCCCATTATTCATGGAACGGGGCTGAACCAGCTTGTAAACCATTGACACTGAAAAAGCCGTGTTGAAGATCTTTGACAATTCTTACAGTGAATCTTGCCTTATCTCTTATCCATACTTTGGCATAGGAAAATCAGACACTGTGTCAGGAATTGAAAGCTGCAGGCTCATTACCTCATTCTAAAACGGTCAATTGCTGTCTTTCTGTCCCAGTTTCACCAGAAGAAACAACTCTAAAGATTTCTAGGACACACAATGTGCCTATTAGATGCTAATTGTGTAACTGCTGATATTCCTGACTCCTGCAGCTTTTTTACTCATCAGCGGAGTGTTGTGTCATTGGGTTATTCACTGCTGACTTAGTATTTATAGTTGTATATAAATGTTGTAGTCCAAAAAATGATTTTCACTTTCAATAAATCTTTCTAAGACTGTTTTGCTATTGTTATTAAAAACTTTTTTATAGCCCTTTCAGGCTTTAGTCTGATCATTATAGGGTTTTATAACCTTGTCCTTCTAACTTCTTTACAGAGCAGCAGCACAGGTGAGAAATACTATTCAGGGCTATACAACTAGATAAATTTCATTGATCATTCTATGCTCTTTGTAATCCCTCTTCTAATTTTTATAATATTCTTCATGGTATAATTTTTCAATGATTTACGCAAAAGGTTATCTAGGATTTGTAAGGAGTCAAAAAAATTCCTGAACTTTAGGCAATTTTTGATAATTCATCATACTAATACACACATTTTCTTTTTAGTACCTTATATATTGACCAATCAAATAAATTATTCCATTACTGTACTATAAAGGAGGAAAAGGAGGAAAAAACTATTCCTTTTACCATAAATATCTGTTCAGAACTAAATAAAGACATTTCTAAAGTCACTTATTGTAAAAAAAAAAGATATATTTTTTTTTCTTTTAAATTCTTGGATTCTAAACTTTTTTTTTTTTTTTTTTTTTTTTTTTTGCAGATAAATTGTGCCTTGTTGCTGTAATATGCTTACTTTACTTTTATTTATATACATAGTTGATTTACTAACTGAAACAAAACAAAACAAAACAAAACAAAAACTGTATTGTGAAAAGTACACCTTCACTTAGTTCTTCTTTTTACTATTGGTGTTTAGTTTCACCTCAGTTTTAATCTGTTACTCCCTGGCAGAAGGTGTTAAAGAAAACAGAACTATTAAGTAACATTCCTATTAAAACAAACAAACCAACCAAACAAAAACAAAAAAAAAACAACCCAAAAATAACAACAACAAACAAATCATGAATATGAAAAACTTCATTCAGAGAGGAAAGTAACACAAAGTTAGCTAAAATGCAATACTGAGATCTGAAATGGTTTTAAGTTGAGAGAGGGAAGATTTAGGTTGGATGTCAGGGGGAAGTTCTTTACTATGAGAGTGGTGATGTGCTGGAACAGGCTGCCCAGAGGGACTGTGGATGCCCCATCCCTGGAGTTGTTCAAGGCTAGATTGGATGGGGCCCTGAGCAGTCTGGTCTAGTACTAAATGGGGAGGTTGGTGGCCCTGCATTTGGCAGGGGGGTTGGAGATTCATGATCCTTGAGGTCCCTTCCAACCCTGGCCATTCTATGATTCTGTGATTCTGTGAAATCTCTATGGTCAGATTCAGTCAGTACCAATACTCCCCAAGGAAAGTCAGTGTGGAGTATATTCCTACATCATATGATATTCAGAGAGGTGGAATTAAAGGTTTGACCTTCACATAAAAAATAAACATCATCTTTGAAAAAATAAAAACAACAACAGATGATAGTGTAAAAAAGTCTGTTTCAGAAATGGCCTGAGTCACATCAGAGATTAAAAAGAGATACATCCAATCACATTATAGATACAAGAACAATGGATAGTTGGTAGATATAGGTATGACAAACAAATGCTTTAAAAATCATTAAGGAAAAGAATCAGCAACTATTTTATAAATATCTATGAATTATTAATATTATATAAGTCCAAAGGCCTTGTATCTCTGATATTCCAGATACTGGAAAGATAGCTTGTATTAACCTCATATGGGAATGCTATGTGAAAAGATGCAGAATGTACATTTTAGAAATACATTTTTTTCACTGTCCCAATACACTTCAGTCTCCACAGGACACTATATGTGAAGAAGAGCCATGAGTACATGAAAAAGCTGTACCTACTACAATAGCAGTGTTACAGACATGCACCCTCTTTCCTCACAGGAGTCAAAGGAGTCAGCATGTTTTTTTTCTATGGCAGGATGACTCCAGAAGTTTCCAATAGGGCAACAAAGCTGGATGCTGACATAAACATAGAGTGTCCCTTGCTAGGCAAGTCAGTGCTGTCTTTCTGGAGCAGAAGGATGACACGATATTTCCTGTCTGCTGACTTAATGAGATTGGTTTTCTGGTTCAGTTTTAAATCTGAATTTTGTACTGAATCTCAGTACAAAACCTGTACCAAGACAAATTGGGATAGGAACTTAAAACCTGGAGCTCAAAGTGAACAGGCTCCCTGAATCTTTTGTCAGAAAGTTGTGCTTATGTGGTGCTGTGAGTGGGAAAACAAAACAAAGAAGTATGTTATAAAACAGGTGTCTGTTTTTTTTCCCCACACCCCTCTCTGTTTCTTACTTCTAAATGTAAACTTCTTGCAGTGCTGTGGGGACAGCAATCTCTGCAGAACTCAACTGTAACTCGGCAAAAAAACCTACCGAAGATGGATTGATCAAATAATTGGTGTCATTTCTGTGACTCCTGACTCATTGATTGTACCCAACTTTAAACACAGCAGGAACCTGACGTCAAAGGAAGATCTTACCTTTTTATGCCTGTGCCTTCCACAAAGCAAGATCGTGTCATGTCTTAATATTCCCACAGTTCTTCTTCAATTAAAGAGTCCTTATGATAGAGTATTTAAGTGAGCATGTATATCTAAATCCTGTAAAATGCCTTAGGCTGTTAAAATACATGAATTTTACAATCTATGTACTTCAAATTCAGATAACAAGTGTATGTGATTATGGAACTGGTCTCGCCTGTGAAAGCAAAACCCTCTATTTAACATTTCAAGCATATGCAAAGAATATGAATTTTTGCTTTCAACAGTGAATTTTTCCTTGATATTTGTTTGTGTCTATATTCACAACGAATTAAATATTCAAGAAATATTAGAATGCTATTGTAATTATTATTTTCATGACCCATGGTTACATCAAGTAAACCACTATATTTTTCCAAGCACATTCTTTGAGGGGTGCTGTGAAAATAATGCCTCCTATTTCATTATGTTGGTCCATTACATCAGAAGTAGATGTTGGTGATATGGCAGTAGAAGTTGAACTTTCCTGTCAGTGTTTAATTACGTTTTATTTCCCTGTGACAGATAGCAGCAATCATACAAAATGGTGTCTGACATGGAAGTGCTAATGAAGCAGAAGTATGTCATTGAATTCCTCCATACTGAAAAAAAATTGCACCCATTGACATTCACTGACACTTACTGAATGTTTACGAAGAACAAACAGTGGATATGAGTGCAGTGAGGCAGTGAGTGGTGCATTTCAGCAGAGATGACAGTGACAGTGGGTCACTCCTGCTGCAGATTTTTATGAGCACAGTTGAAAACATACAGCTAATGGTGCTGGTTACGCTGAAAAAATAGTGTTTTATAGCTAAGAATTTGTTCTATCAAATAGTGTTGTTGTGGTCTTTGTATCTGTTGCAGTTTCTGTGGAAATAAGTGGGGCTGTGACCTATGTACATTTTCCTGTCAAAGGTGTAAACTATTCCTTTTAAAATATAGTTGTGTCTGTAAATTTGGATTCTACAGAGGGAATGGGAACCAAAAAAGATGAAGGGCATGAAGACACTGTTGGGTAAACTTCCTCTACACTACTCACACATATTACTGTTGCTGAATTGCAAGCTGTTTTGCAGATGATTTATAGATTACAGTAAATTACAGTGCTTTTGCAGGAACTGTTTTATGCTATACCTTCATCATATCACATCATCATCAGTACAGGATGAATGTAAATAAAATTGAATGCCTCAATTCCTCTGCAACACACAATCAAAACAATAGTAGTAAGGCCACAGAAAGCAATCAGAGTCTTTTAAGAGCAATGTACAAAGTACAATAACTGGTTAGAGCTCTGCTCCTTATCCCACATTCTCTTCCATCATCTGCTCTTGAGTGACTATATGAGCTTCTTATAGGTGAAGCCTTGATATATGTCCCCATTAAATAGCAGAATATATCTGTGAATGATTATGCGCTGCTGCTGCTGCTGCTGCTGCATTAAGAATTTCTCACAATATTCACTTGTGAGCCGAGATTGGTATATTTCACATTGACTATGTAGTTTTTAGCTTTACTTCAAATACATCTGTCATGTCTTCCTCTATGCAGGCAAACTGAAGAAACGGAGCACTGTGCTTCCACAGACTGATTAGGTAGGTGCCTTAGTAAGAAAACCCTGTATACACTGAGTCAGACAGTTGAATGACACGTGCACAGCTGGGACGTTGAATAGAGAG
Organism: Tragopan temminckii; assembly: GCA_028571105.1. NCBI lineage: Eukaryota > Metazoa > Chordata > Aves > Galliformes > Phasianidae > Tragopan > Tragopan temminckii. The sequence continues at coordinate 1,909 of JAOWBP010050660.1, read as the reverse complement.
AATGGAGAAAACAGCACTGCCAATTTATAACTGCTCAGGCCTGAGATAGTTTTCTTTGGCAATTACTACTTTTCTTTCTATGTTTTTCAATCCTTGACAGAATGACTAATGTAGACACAGTTTTGCTGTCACTCTTGCAGCTCCTTTCAATATTCCAATTTCTATTTGGGAAAATAAGGCAAATCTTTTGTCTGAAGCACAGTTCTGTACAACAGAGGATATGCCTGTCTCCGGTGTTTTTCTCAACATGATTGTGTTGATGTTCCATAAGGCATTTCTTCTTCTTCTGTCTCTTCTCCACATTGTCTTGATGTGTGCTAGAACTTAGTAGATGAAGGGTTGTAGATCATTACTTTGCTTTAAACAATGTCTCAGATTTCAGAGTAATGTAAGCAGTACTATTCTCCACAATCTTCTACCAAGTCTAACAGTATAGGAAAGAATAGAAGTTAATTAAAAGTACAAATAATCCAATGAGCATTTAGTTTAATTTTCAACACAGTAAAAGGCACCATATCTTGAATCCCCAAAGGAAAGCAATTTTTGAGCCAAAAAGAACTGACTTCAGTTTGTGGGGATAAAGGGCCCAGATTTTTTATTCATTTTTATTTTTTATATTATTATTATTATTATTATTATTATTATTATTGCTTGTACAAAAATGTCACTGGAATTTATAAAATATAGCAAATGGTGTGGTATGCTTAACTTATAGTTAATGGTATGAGTTATAATGCTTATAATGCTGCTTATACCAGCTTAATGGTGTAAGTTATACTTTCAGGAGGCTCCTGGAATCCATTGATGATAACTTTCTGGTTCAGATATTGGACTGACTGACCAGAGGTGAAGCATTGCTGGACCTGCTGCTCACCAATGCGGAGGAGATCCTTCAGGTCCCTTCCAACCCTGGCCATTCTGTGATTCTATGATTCTGTGATTCTGAGATCATTAAAGGTGTTAAGGTTGGAGGCAGCCTGGGCTGCATTGACCGTGCTCTCATCAATTTCTCAAGGATCTCAAGGAATGTGGGCCTGGCAGAGTGGGGTCAGGATCCTGAATTTCAGAAGAGTGAACTTTAAGCTGTTCAATGCACTGTTGGCCAAGATCTTCTGGGATGCTGTTCTTAAAGACAAAGTTGTTGAGGAATGTTGGCTACTCTTCAAGGATGCCTTTCTGAGAGCACAAGAGCTCTCCCTGATTCAGAGTCCCTCTGAATAAGAAAGTGGGCAGAGGAGGTAGGAAACCAGCATGGCTCAGCAAGGACCTGCTGGGCAAAATGAGGGCAAAGAAAGGTGCATACAAGCTCTGGCAATAAGGACATGTCACCTGGGAAGAATACGGGGATGCTCTCTGGACTTGCAGACGTTGGATCAGGAAAGTCGAGACGCAGGCAGAACTGAACTTGGTGAGAGATGTGAAAAACAGTCTGGTGAGTCTCACCTCTATGCCTGGGAAGATCATGGAACAGATCCTTCTGAACAACATGCTTGATCACATGAGGAATGAGTGTGTGATCTAAGACAGCCAGCACAGCTTCATCAGAGGAAGGGCATTCCTAATGAATCTGGTGGCCTTCTTTGATGAAGAGACGGAATTGGTGGACAGGAGAAAGGCGACTGATGTTATCTACCTGGACTTGAGCAAGGCCTGTGACATGGTCCCCCAGCACATCCTTATCTCCAAATTGGAGGGATGTGGATTTGATGGGTGGACCACTGGGTGGATAAGGAATTGGTTGAAAAGCTGCAGACAGAGGGTGGTCATCAATGGTGAAAGGTGAGAAGGGCCCTGTAAGTAAAAGTAAAAAGGCAAGAAGGCTTCACAGTGACTAAGGGGGGTGAAGGGGAATAGTTAGAGATAGTTTACAGAAGCAAGAATGTAGAGCTTGTTAGAAAATAAGGGATGG
>JAOWBP010050659.1:0-18497 GCA_028571105.1 Tragopan temminckii | reverse complement strand
GTTGGCTGCTTGGGCAGAGAAGGACTGAAATAGGGCAGGGAGGCTGCTAGGTATGAGTGCATTGAAGCTTGTGGTTGTTGCAGGCAGCTTCCTTATGCGTTCAACTCCCTGTGGTTTGCAAAATGGGCTTCCAGCATCAGAGAGGGGAGAGGACCAGAGGTATCCAATGCTTTGGACGGTCATTTACCACCAGTCACCGCTCTTTTGGGGAAGGCAGCCTAGGTCAGCCTGCAGGGCTGCCAGGCTGTGTTCCGGCATGCGTTCGGAAGGTCGCTAACACACAAGATACTAAAGCTGCAGCGTGCTCCAGCAGTGACTGACAGCTCCAGACACCTAGGTGGCACACTGTGCTGCCAGCAGTCTGCAGAACGCTCCTCCAGCACGGCCAGCCTGCTTGGCAGGGAGCCGAGGCTGGCCTGCTGCACCCAATGACTCACTGAAGTCCGGGAGCTGTTACTGCAGTTGGAAGAAGCCATTCTGTTCTCTAATCCTTCTGCGCAGCCCGTAGATCGATTGGATGGTTCGGTGCCAAAGCCTCTAGTTAGTAGAAGTTATAATGCAAAAGTCTTCTGGGGCTGGGCAAGCTGTCAGTGTAGTAGGCTCTGTGCTGGAGTTGGTGGTTCAGAAGGGTTTTGCAGTGTCATGAGAAAGGCAGCTCTAAAGCAGGTTGCTCCCTTACCGTGCTTCTCCATCCCTTTTCCCCTGATCTTGTGCTTCGCTACCCAAAGGACTGCATCCCAAGGTCTGGGCTTCGCAGCTGTTGCACACTCCTGGTTGAGGTTCTCCTCATTCTGTCAGCCTGCTGCTCCTCACTTGGGCTCCTTCAGCACGGGGAGGCTGCACAGGGACCGTAGTGGCTTCCCCAAGCTCTGCTTTTGCCTACACAGACCTTTGGGTACACTGGACTAGTGCTGCTTGTGGCTGCTGGAAAGCAAGCGTTGGTTGGTGTGGTGCAGGGCCTGCTTCTCTGAACAGTCCTACCTGGCAGCAAGGAAACAAAGGGGGATTTCAGTTCAGTTGTTATTCAGAGTCACCCGTTCTGTGCCCTTCCTTGCTTAAAGGTATTGGATTGCACGCTTCAGGTAATCCTCTGGGCGACCACAAAATCTTAATGCAAAATCCAAACGCAACGTGAGCAGGGAACTGCGTACCGAGAGCTGCTTTGCAGCTTAATTCTCCAGCTTTCCAAGTGGGCCTTGAGACAAAGCTGCTGTGAGTAGGTGGAGAGCACGGAGACGTCGCAGCTCTGTTAGTAACGAGGTGGGATTTGGAACGTGGCTTCCCTCGCTGCCCTGCCGCTTGCAGGCGGCGGGTGCCTGAGGATTCAGTGGCCTCTAGTGGTGAATGCACGCAGTAGGTATGGCAAGCATTGGCCTTAGCCGAGCGCTACGAAACTCTTTGAGCAGGATTTCAACACTCGTTTTGCCTTACGGGTTCCTAAAATACGTGGGGGGCTGCTGGCTTCCTGCAGAGCGAGTGTGATGGGGCAGTGCTGCTTTCTGCAGCGTTATCCCCCTGGCTGGAGCTCAGCAAGCTGCAGCGCTGGATCAGAGAGCTGCCCGGGTTGCAGTCGGTGTGCCCAGCTGCCTACAGCTCTGGCTCAGGGCTCGCCTGCTTGGCAGTGCCACCTGCACAGCTGCCACGCTTCTGTCTGCGTTCTCCTTTCTGGTCCTGGAGAAAAAATCCCATAGTGAGAGGCACAATGAGGTGCGGAGCTCAAGGCTGAGAGTCTTGAGGCAAATTGACTTTTTAGTTTTTTGTCACCACGGTGGTTGTGGCTGGATGGAAATGCTGGGAGACTGCTGTCTGTTACGATTTAATCTGACAGCTTCCCTGCTGAAGGGATGCCAGGAAGCCCTTCCCAATTCAGTGCCATCCCCCTGAGATTTCCCTCCTTTCTTCGTGCCTCTTTCCTTGCTCTCGATCTCCCTTCCCATGTCTCTCTGCCCTCAGTCTCACATAGGTTTATTAAGATGCAGAGGACATCCAGGGCCTACTCAGAAGGAAGCAGAGTTTGCGTGCAGGCTGTCACTCTTTGCTTTTGGTTATATTTCAGTCTTCGGCGACAGCATTCATATTCTTCTCAGGTATTGCTATTTTCATAAGCTGTGCTGTAGATACATATAAGTATTCACGGTGTGCCTCGTGCTGCCTTCCCCACGGTGCCTCCCAAGATTAGCAGTTTGTCTTTTAACGTGCTGATGCTAAGCGCAGCTCACTGCTCTGCTGCAGAGTTACAGAGCTGAAGGAGGGCAGCTAATGAGACGGGCTAATGACGCTAGGATCCACATTCTGTGTTCACAGATGTAAAAGGACCACCTACGCACAGGCTGTCCTGCGGCCAGTCCCCCTACACCGAGACGACGACATGGGAGAGGAAGTACTGCATCCTGACTGACAGCCAGCTGGTGCTGCTCAACAGGGAGAAGGAGGTGAGAGAACACACGTCGGCCTTCCGTGGTAACACGGGAAGGCAGCTTTCTTCACCTCTTTTTTTTCTTTTTTTTTTTTTCTTTAGCTGCTCGCAAGTCAAATCGAGTGTGTGAATGGGAGAGCTAACCAATTCTGTGCATATAGCTGGCATGGCATGCAGTTACAAAGCAGCTGGCCCAGGTGTTGCACAGAGCGAAATGTGTGCATCCACTGCTCCCTGCTTGAGTTTTAGGCCCAGCATTTCAGCCTGCCACTGCATTTCTCTATGCTAGCTCTGCTTTTAATGGTAGTTAAAGCCACCATGGCTACCTAAATTTCACGTCAGTGCAGACATAAGCTTGCAGAAGTGTTTTGTTGGTGCCTGTGTTGGAGTGCAGAGCAGAGGAGGTGTGCAACCTTCATGCTCTACAGTCTTTTTGCTGCTGTCAGAAGGTAAATTGTTTGAGACCAGGGTTTGCCTTCTCTCTTGCTAAATCTAGCAAACAGGATTGAGTGGCCCTTGGCGTGGAATACTCAAAGCTATTGCAACCTTTGCTTTAATTATAAAATTACTGTGTGTATGTGTATATAGCATGTAGCACTTGGCATTGTGCCTTGGTATGAAGGTCATGTCAATATGGTTAAAGAATAGGCATATTTTAGTTGTCTGAAGCATTGTGAGCAAACGAATGGTGATAAGTCCTTTCTCAAGCATACACCACAGTATGGTTTTTCTTGTTGTATTTAATGTCTACAGGCTCTCGCAAATACAGGAGCTTGAGAAGTTGATAATGTTCCTGGGTTTGTTTGCTTAATTACTCTGCTATGGATTTGCTGTTTAAATATTTCAGGAGGAGCTATAAAGTAGGAACGATTTCAGATTATTGAAATAGACTTTATTGTATATAAACATCTATAAATTTGAATCTAATACCATGGTTTCCTGCATTTGGAAATGGCCTGGATTCTTTGAAAGCTGAGAGCACGAGACCTGTTCCCGGTGTAGCACTAAGCATTATCCATCTTGAGCTTTGATTAGGTGTGCTTACAAGGGCTGAAGCATTTCCCTGCATGGGGAGAGTGGGAGGAAAAGGTTTAGAGGACGACTTGAGTTATTAGAATGGAACAGCATCAATGCTAATTTGTAGGAGAGGTAATCAAATGCAGGGAAAATTGAAGACCCGTATCATAATGTTTGTTTACTACATAATTCTTTTTCTAGTCTGACAGGAATGTCACCTAAGGAATTAAGGTATCTCCTGAAGAAACTTAAAGGCATGAGAAGTATTCCTAAAGCTGTGCTATACCAGCACAGCTGGGCTAAAAGGATACATCTCATTAAGAGATGCATTAAGGAGCATAATTGGAAAAAAAAAAAAAAAAAACACTGGCTCATATCAGCAATAATTATCTGAAGGTGGTAACCATGCTCTTAAGGGTTGTTAATTTTCCTTACCACTTACAGTTAAAACATTTTGCCGGGAGTCAGATGAGCCTCTTGCTTAGATCCTAAGGAGTAAATATGGGAACTCTGAAGCGTCGCTGATGTGAAGTCATTACATGTGGTATTTAAATGCTCTTTGTTTTTGCCTGTTTTCTCCCAGAAGCTGGAGAAATTCCACGTTGGGGCGTACGCAGCATGGGTTTTAAGTGTAGAAAAGGAAACCTTTGTAACGTGCTCTCAAAGGAGTCTGCCAGCAATATCACAATGAGAAATAACTTGTTTTGGAGAATGCTGTGTGCAGATGAGCCAGGCAGACATGCCTTTGGTGCAGGTGTGACTCCACATGCTGATAATATGATTTGTTTCAGAAGTTAGAGACACATTGGCCATTCTGATTTCAAAGTAATTTGGGGCTGCTCTAAGTGAAGGGGAATAGGGAACTCCTAGCAGGCACAAGTGCTTGTGGGAAAATAAATCTAGAAATCTGTACATACAGCAGTGTACATGCGAGCCCTTAAAGAAATATAACAGCTACGCTGGTAGAAATGCTGGTTGAGGCATGGAGCCGATGCTCTGGATTTGCACCTTTAATGCCTCCCAAGCAGAGGCATCCCTCACAGCTTTCCTGGCGAAGAGCAGCAGTGTGGTGCCTTATGCTTGGTGAGTCACTGGGAGGGGAAAAGCCCCGTGGCATGGGGTCTCTAGGCAGGAGAGGACAGAGGCCTGCGAGCCTGGGAAGAACTGAATGATGAAGTGTGTAGGAGAATGGGAAAGAGCCCCTGGGTGGGATCCCGGATACCACCTTCTTAAACAAGGAAAGGGGTTAAAGGTGTGAGGAAAGGGGAGGCACAAAATGCAGAAAACAAATTCTCAGAGTAAAACGATATTTAGAGTGAGATTGTTGGAAAGGTGATCTTGGAGAATGTTTTTTGTTAACCTGAAGTGAGGCAACAGGAAGGTGGAGAGGTTCCTGCTCCGAACGTGGAAACTGCTGATAGAGCAGGTCGGTCAGATTTTCTTTGGAGTGTTGATGAGGATCTTAAAAACAATGTGAGGAAGAGAATGATACACGTCAGTAAGGGGATGGGTGGGAGGGAAGAAGGAAGAGATGCTAACAGCAGTGCCCTCCCAGCTGCACAGAGCACTTGTGTCATCTCAAAGCTGGCGTTATGTGAACGTGGTGTGGGGCATCCGAGGCATCTCCTTGGATTTTCTGTGCATCTGCTTCGTTCTTTCGCAGAACAGGAATCTAAGAAAGCTCAGCTCATGTGGGATTGAAAGGGAACAGAAATGTTTGATGTTTATGGGACTTCGTAGAATCATTATACAAGCATGTATGGCAAAGCCAAGAGGTAGGAAAACATGTACAGCATGTGAAGAAAGGATGTCTTAATTGCTTTGGATAACTGCTAAAATGGCTTTCTTTCAGTTAAAATGCAGCATCGTGCATTGTGCGGTGTTTTATTTTAAGGCTGAGAGAACAGAATAAAAGTAAACCAGGGAGTAAGAAACCTTTTTTCACGTAGCACCCTCTCTGCTCACTCCCACATAGGTTTATTGATAAGGCGGTTTGGACAGTGTGTGCAGACAGACTGGCACTGTGCAAGCACAACGGTAGGTTGGGAATCAGAGAAATTTGGTCCAACTTGGTCCAAAAATATCAGTGATTGCTTAGACAAAAATAGGCTGAGAGTATCACCGTGTGCAGCGTAGGTAAATATTAATTACTTGTCAGCTCATCAACTTCATGAAATGAAATAGGTGAGATTGCAGAATGAAGATTATTAATGAAGGGAAGAGACTGAGACCCAAAAAATAAATAGAAAGAAAATGAGCACCTGTAGGGGCGTGAGGGACGGCTTAGCAAATAAGGAGGCTTGAGTGACAGATGTGCAATTACTAGAACATCTTGTGGTGTGGCAACACCTAGCAGCATCTTCCAAGACTAGGAGAACAGGTCTAGGCTGATTCTCACTTACAAATCGGTGTTTCTTTTTTATGTGAGGAGGACAATTTCCCACTGTTAGGAGTGTGGATGTTCTCGGTGTTGGTGAAACCTGTTCCATAGGCAAGAGCTGTGAGCACCCACTTCTAAAGAAGGCACCATATAGGGTGCCTGCAAAAACAGAGGCATTGAAACAGGAAAAGGGAATGAGTCAGTGTCTCTGATCAGCAGTTTCTGATAGATAACCCATTGCACAGCACTTTCATGAGGGATGTGACAAAGGAGTACATCTGGGTTCGGGCTGCTTTTGGGTTAGTCACTGTCTGTAACTTGGCTGCTGTCCTGCAGAATCCTTCAGTTTTGCATTCAGCTCCAAATGCAAATCTCTTATCGCTGTGATAGGCTCTTCCCTTTTCTCCCCCACACCCCAAGCCTCACCTTTTTGGTACCGCAAATCCAATATGCCCATAAATATGAGTTTGTCGAAGCTCAACTCAGGCATAACATTTGTTTCAATTACCAAATGATTTAATTATTTGTCTTCCAAGGTCCCCAAGAAGTGTTTTTCAACATTTTTAAAGTGGATTCTTAAGTCAGGATTTTAGCCAGCTTCTAACTTTCTCAAGGAAGGCAAAAACTAAAATGAAGAGCTTTATCATTATGTAACTGTTGATGTGATTCCAAACTTCCCAATTATTAGTTCAGAAGAGGCTGTGAATTTTCAAGTTTTTTGATCTTTCCAGTCTGGAAAAAAAATCTGTCTGCAATGGAGAAGCTCTTTTCTGCCTACTTCTGTTCTTTTTTTAAAGCTCCCAGCTTACTTTAAGTGGCATTAAACGCTTGTGATGCTGTTCCTCTGTTTCATCTGAAATCTCTCCATCATCAGTCTAGAAATCCCAGGAACAAGGTTTATACTTAAGAAGCATGTTCAGCAGCAGGTGAGCTGTGATGCTGTTTGAGAGATGAAAGCCTGAGCTGTGAACCTGCCCTTGTTACATTTTGGAAATCACCAGTGAAACATGGTCAGGGTTGTCAGGATTGTCAGCAAGCCAGAGCAGGGCTGGGCCATTCAGGGTTGCTGAAGGCTCAGCAGGTCAAAGAGCAGGACAGCAAAGCTGCACAGAAACCTGCTGGCAGCCTGAAGTGCTGTTTGAGCCCTGACTTTGTAGTGCTTAGTGGTTCTCCTCAGTCTTGGTGCAGTATTGCTCCTGACACAGCTTGCAGAATTCCCAAGTGAAATAATAGTATCAGGTGTTTCTCAAGGCACTGCAACAAAAGCAGTCTTTTTCTGGTGAGGACTGTTCTGCGCCAGATGAGTGTTACTGCACCAATGCCCCTCCTTTGGTGTGCAACCCAGCCATGTTTTCCTGGTCCAGGCAAATGGGGTGAGTACAGAAGGTGCTGTGGCTTAAGGGCAGGACCTCAGCCCTCGGACACTCTTCCTGCTAGTGGCTCAGGTCCTCTCTGAAGATAAATCCTATCTCTGGTATGCAGCGGTCGGTTTGCTTTTGGCACCGGCTGCAGTGTGCTGCGGCCTGTTTGCTTTTCCCAAGGACGCAAAAGACAGCGTGGGCTGAGCCACCAACCTCCTCCTTGGCCCTGGCAGCAAGCTGCTGCCCCTAGGCTGTCCTGCCGGCCACTGTCACGCTTCTGACACATTGCTAGCAGGGTGCTTCAAGCCAGTCCTTCACCTCGCTGGATTAAAAGAATGTTTCTGTCATCTTGTACCAGAAAGAGAGCAAAGGTACTGAAGGAGGGCACTTAAAAGAAAAAGGACTGCATGCATTTCTCAGCTAAAAGTCGGATGGTGGAGAAGTCTACCCCACAGGAAGTGCACAGGTGTGGGCATAGTGTAGGTTCAATGAGTTCCCTGAGCAAGGTGCAGCACCTCAGTGCTTCTAGGGTGTGCTGCATCCCTCCAGAAATGTGCTCTGAAGAACAGAGAGTGTGCCAAAGGGAGAGACACCAAGTGGTGTCTCCAGATGTAACCTGAAAATCTAACCTGTGCCCTTCATTGAATGAACGTAGCATAAACTTAACAAAATCACTCTGTTTGACCTCAGATCATTTAGCAAAGGAGCTGCTGTAAATATGTACCAACAAAGAGAGTGGCCATAGCAGAGTTAACCGCTGGGGATTTGGGAAACGTGTTTTTAAAAATGAGCACTGTTTGAAGGAGACAAAGAGACTGGCAATAGTGACAAACGGCATTCTCTTAAGGTCATTTTTAATGCTAAGTGCATGAAAGTCAGGAAATGCCAGAACCAGTTTGCGAGAGGCAGTGTAGCTTCTAAAATAGTGCAATGTCTCATGCATCTTTTACAGCCTTCAGTACAAATCTGATGTGGTGGGTGGCAGCCCTGCCTGCAGCAGGGAGCTGGAGCTAGGTGAGCTTCCTTCCAACCCGAACCGTTCTGCGATTCCAGATGAATGGTCTCTTTTTGTTTGCTACTAATACTAATACTGGAAAGTGATGCTCTCAGCAGGGTTGCAGACTAACAGCTGTCTGCATTTTTTCCCTCAGGTGCCCACCGAGGGGTTGCAGGAGCCTCAGGATGCCACCAAAGGCCGCTGCCTGCGCCGCACGGTGAGCGTGCCCTCCGAGGGCCAGTTCCCAGAGTACCCACCAGATGGGGCCTCCAAGCTGGGTAAGTGAACCGCAGCGGATGGGTTTTAATTTCTAGCCACATGCTTCCCGGGCAGCATCTCTGTGCAGCAGCCCGCAGAGGTCGGCACCTTGCAACCAGGTGCTGTCTGTGGCTGCCTGCCTGCCTGCAAAGGGGTTTGCACAGCAGGGTTAATGTCACTGAGGCTGTGCGGGTGCTGGAGAAGCTGGGCTGCTGTGGGACACTTGAAGGCTTGTAATTGTGTGTGTGAGGGTACTGATAGTGCTGGGGCAGTGCGATAGGAATATGACTTCTGCTGGTAGCTTGAAGGTGTTTTTGCTCTGACAAAAGCTTTGTAGCAATGGTTTCCCAAGTCCAGTCCAGGGTTTTTCTCCCTTCTTTATTCCACGCCATATCTGGCTGCATAAAGCATCGTTGCAGCTCTTTCCGAGGCACTGAGTTAGGGGAGGCAGCAGCCACACACAGAGGAATTCTTCTTTTCATTCCCCATTCATGCAAAAAACTGCCTGGGCATAAGCTGTGAGCCACTGATAGGAGCTCGGAGCAATCCTTCTTTAGTTCATCTCTAAAATATCAATCCTGAGAGAGAGGGAGCTGTAACAAAAACTATTGTACACCTCTAAACAGTAAACCAGCTGTGATCACATTGTTATCAGAGGTGAAGAGCAGGTAAGGTATTTTTCATTTCATAGGCTTGTGTGTTTTATGCCAAAGATTTTTATTTTCTAAGTATATAACACTCAAGTCATTAGAAGAGAAACTACTGTGAAGCTAAACATAGAGAATCCCACTCTTCTGGATAGTTAATTAACAGATTGCAAGTGTAGCACTTATTTGTTCAAACTTGCTTGTAGCACTACCTAACCCTTCCTTATCTGGGGGAGGAAGATAGGGATGTTTTTTTTGTTGTTTTGTTTGACTCATGGATTAGGAGTCTGAGAAGAAAGAGGCAGGTCAGTGATTTAGGGAGGGAAATTGCAAAATACTTGGGGATGAGAGAGGTAAACATAACTCTCATTGGATTTGTTTGTGGCATTTCAAATGCAGTGCAAAATGATCCTCTTGTTTTGTCCTATGGACAAATATTCATTCTTGTTTGGAAGTAAAAGCAGCATTAAGCACATTTACATTGTGCTCCAGGCAAAGTACCTGCTCCAGGTGTGTGGCTGGTGGGATGGCAGGGGAATCACATCTAGCACAGCTGTGCTAGGCAACAAGCATTGTTTACAGCTTCGCAAGTTAGACAGAACTCTAAAATCCAGGAGATTCCAGTGCTTACTTTTTCTATACCATGTGCAAAAAATACGGAGAAGAATTTATAGGCTTCACTGAGCATCTGAATAGGTGGAAATTCAAGTGTGACATTCTAGTATGTAACCTCTCAACCTCCATTTTTCTTCAGATGCTGTAGGGAATAGGTGGCTGTGCTGTTTGGGTGCGTGCATTACAGTGTATTTTGTGACTGCTTTAGATGCGTGCCACATTTTGTAGTGTGCTATTCAATGAGTGCCTGGCAGGAATCTATTAAAAGCACAAGGGAAACCCATATCCACATCATCTTCTCCATATGAGAACATTAGCAAATGGAAACATCAACAAAGCATGTAACTAAAGGAAGGGGACATGCAGTGGGTGGGGAGGAAGAAAGACATGGGTTGGAGAAAAATGCAGCAATGTCCTATCTGTGAGAAGGGATAAGAGTAAGTGGGAGGGATGGCTATGCATAATCTGATAGCAGTACCCTAAGTAAGGTTCCCTTGTCTTCACATCCTGGATAGAAGTGCCTCATACCATGATTACACCTTGCTAATAAAGAATGTGGGTTGGTAGGGAGAGCAGTGGGAGTGGCTTTGTGTGTCAAGGTGTGGAGGCAGAGGGCAGACCAGTGCAGGAAACCACTGGACATCTTTATAGAGTAAGAAGGGGATAGTGGCAGCCAGAATGTATTGCCAGCAGATGACAGCAGGGCTAAAATAGCTTTGAAATGCACGCCAAAACCTGAAAGCACAGCAGAGGCTGATAAAATACCTAATAGAGAAAATGCTAAGCAGAGCTGATAAGAATATCTCGCGTGTCCTAGGAAGGCATGTGCATGACATGGCAAGAGCAGGCTGTGCATCTTATAGTGATATCAGGAACTACTGCCTGCAGATGAGTTTCTAAGGGCTGGCACTAATGCAGAGGTTAACACGTAACAATGACATTTGGTTTTTTTCTCCCAGTAAGGTTTCTGTACCTCTCTTGCCATTAAAAAAAAAAAGAAAAGAAAAAACAGGCGATGTATTTTATTTTCTTTATCTGTAGCACCTTTATAAAACATGAAGAGGATCATTATCAGATCAATCAATTTTTTTTAATGGAGCAGTTGGAACAGTGTGTGGCAGTGCTTAATTAATTAACAGCAGTACCCATTCTGCAAATATGTGCAGCATACTTTTATAGCCATGTGCACACATCCTCGCAGCACCATTCTTAGGAAGTGTGTGGGAGAGGAACTACCCACGTTACAGCAGAGAGGTTGAAGCAAGAGATGTGTAACTCACCAAAGGTCAACACTAAGTCAAGTGTGCCTTACCCAAGGGCTGCTGGAGTCATTCTTGCCATCTCTTTCATTGCTACCCTTGCTGCAGGGTTGGCTCAGCTGTTTGTGTGGCAGCTGCTGACCCATCATGGTTTGCAGTCCTGCATACTAAGATAGGCACCAATTTCTACATACTTCAATGCAGTAAGCTGTAATTTGTGATGGTTCAGCAGCTGCTGGAGGAGCAGCTGAGCCATCCCTTCTGTGCAGGCAGAAACCACTGTAGTCACCCCTGCAAGAGAGCCATGGGGATGGACACACAGATTACACACAAGATAGAAGGCAACTTGTTTCAACAGCAAAAACTTGCAAGATTATTCTAAAAAATGCAGCTCTGGAGGATGCTCACTGCCTACTAGCATAAGAGCTTGCCCTCTGCTCACAGGAAGCAGAGAGATTGTTTCCAGTGTTTGAAACTCTTAATTCTTGTCTGGAAGGGACGTTGTACGCACAAGCTGTGCAATCCAGCCCTCTTAAATATATGCCATGAAATTTCCTTGGTAAGTAATCTCTATCATTGCAGTAATACCTATCTGAGGGTGAATAGGCACGCTCTTAACTATCTCATTTTCTTGCTAGGGTTTTGTCTTGGCAGCTCTTATTGTCAGAAGTGCTTCCATTCAGGGAAGCTAAAAATGGAGCTGTAATTTATCCCAGACTCCAGCTTGACAGCCTCTTTCCTTTTTCCTTCAAGCATTGCTTTCAGTGGGCTCATTTTTTTTGTGAAGTGTGTTATGGGCCCTAGAGACCAGAACCTGAGTGTTGGAGAAAGGGTTAACACAAAACTCAAGTGAATGCATCCGTCGTGCTTGCCACCGCGTCTGATTCAGATCCTGCTCTTTTTCAACAGGTGTACGGTTTTTTGTTAGGGAGATTGCAGTCTTGAGATGCAAGGGAGAGGATCACTGTTTATAATAGTGTATTGAAATTAACCATTCATACAGTAAAAGCATGATTCAGATTTCTACTATTCATGCTATTTAATAGAGTAGTAGCACAGTTATTGCTTCCTTACCCAAAATAGTGCTCTTCCTTCTTGCTCTGCTTCCTTCTCACCACCTGCTCGTACTAAATGAGAGCTGTTAAAGAGAATATGTAGTGGAAGTTTGATTCTAGCATCTGGACGTATCTTTGTGGCACAAGGAAGGGATTTTTTGCCTGCATGTGTGGAAATAGTAGGAGGGATTGCAAGTAAGGAAATGGATGTTTTTAATTATTTTAAAATTATTAGGAAAGAGCGTCATGGGGGAGAGTTTTTTGAGATTCTCTGATGCCAATGTTGATGCAAATGGATTGCAGAGGGCTAATGATGTAGAGAGCTAATGTTGATGCAAATGGATTTTCTGTTCATATTTGGAGACAAAGTCATCTGAGAAGAAAATGAAGACTTTTGCTTGTGGAAGCAAGTTAACCCTCTGCTTCCTCAGTCACATCTCACATGAAGGTTCTTGAGAAAAGAGTGTGAGTGCTAAATGAAAGCAGGTCAAAGACAGCGATGCTCTGTGCACGTCTTTCTTCTGTCCCCACCATGTCACCAGCGTTGAGAAATTTTGTTTTATCTCCAGTCACTGGGTCTAAAAACATGGGAAAATACAATTTGTACCCTCCATACATGTTAAATGCTAGTGTGCTGCTTCTTGCCTTCACTCATCTAATTGCTGTAAACAAAATTAACTTGGAGTATAGACGAGGAGCTCTGGCATAGAGGAGCAGTGGTCTGTCTGACACTTCTCTTGGCAGCAACACTGATTTAGACTCTTTCCATCTCCCTTCCCCCGTGCCAGTATGTAAGTTCATCTCCCAGCACTGTGCAGTCATTTATTTCTGCAGCTATTTTTTAAACCAAGTCACTGCCCTGCCTTGTAGATGACTGTGCCAGCACGACTTGGGGAATGGTTCTGCAAGAGCAATGTGCAGCCAAATGTGAGAGGAGAGGAGGCAGGGACTCCTTCAGCTAGTTTTGTTGCTGACAAGTGTCTGGAAACAGCAATTCGAAGTGTTTTTTTTTCTGGAATTTCTTGGCTGGAGGGAGATAGAATTGTCACCAAGGCTGAGGATGGTCTGGGTAGGCAATCCATGTATGCTTTGTAGGAGCTTCTATACAGACAACTCTGTATACCCAGTGTCTGCTCCCCTTGCATCGTGCCCTGGCTCATCTTCCAAGCATTTGGGCTGTGGATGCACCTTCTTTTGTCAGAGAACCAGAAGGCTTTCAGTGCCTCGGCTCTGTCTGTGTCGTTTAATAGCTGATTCCTGTCACTGCTCTGTGGCTCCTATCCCATCCTTTCCAGCCTACTGTCAGCATCTGCTCTTCCTGCTTGGGTATATCTGTGCCCTCCAGAGTTGCTGTTCTCTGAGCATCGCTGTAGAGATTGTCTTTGCAACCAGGAACATGACAATAGAAGATCAGTTGCGCTGATTTCCTGTCCTCAGCACTACTGACATACTGGGAATACTGAGTCCAGTTTCAGGCCTGCCAGCTTAAGAAGAGTGTTAAGAACCTGGAGGCAGTCCAGCATGTCAAAAATATATAGGGAGCAAAACTAGAGTGCTTTTGGTGTGTTGCAATGTGCTCCGCTTGGGAGATCAGCAGTAAAATGCAAATAGCTAGGAAATTGGGCAGCCTGACTTAGAACCATATCATAGAGTTGTTTGAGCTGAAAGGACCCTTAAAGGCCATCTGGTCCAACTCCCTGCACTGAACAGGGACACCCACAGCTCCACCAGGTGCTCGGAGCCCCATCTAATCTGATTTTGAGTCTCTGCAAGAACAGGACACCCACACCTGTCCAATCTGTGCCAGTGCCTCACTGCCCTTTTCATAAAAACTTTTTTCCTTATGTCTAATCTATATCTCCTCTCCTTTAGTTTGAAGCAATTTCCCCTTGTCCTGTCAAAACAAACCCTGCTAAAGAGTCTGTCCCCTTCTTTCTTGCAGCATCCCTTTAGATGCTGACTTCCCTGATCATATAAAAGCTTTGTATGTATAGAAGGGCTTTATGTAGAGATAAAAATATATGGAGATATTTACATGCACATGGTAAATATAGCCATGCATGTAAATATCTCCGTCACCTCCTTGCTGCACTGTGGTGTACTACACGTGCAGGTTTTGAAATTTAGCAAAGATGAAATTTTGAGGTTCAAAAATTGCATTTAACTTCTTGGTCTTTGGATATAGTTGAGTAGTTGATGGATTTTATCTCAATGATCACCCCCACTGCACTTACTCAAGCTCATTTTTTCAGTATCAATTCTGCTGAGTTCAGAAAATCCTCTGATCAGGCAAACAAGGGCAGAAGTGATAAAAACGAAGCACCAATCTGTTTTGGCTCTGGATCCATGCTGCATAGCTATCAGGTGACCGGTAAGCTGTGCAGAAATGCTGCCTCGGTGCTGTTGTAAAAGGTGATATGTCCAGAGACCTGGAGATGGAGTGAGATCGGTTCAGTCACATCTAGCTTCCTTACTGCCTGCCATGTGCCTCTCCTGGTAGTTCTGCAAGCTGCTGCTGAGCCCTCCTACGTGGGATGATTGCACCGAGAAAGCACACAGCCCATGCTCTTCCTTCAGGTAAAAACTTGGCAGGAGAGAACAGACGTTAGCTGAAAAGATTTCTGGGGTTATTTCAGTAACTGCCGCTTCTAAGACATAAGGTTGTTTGCAGCTAAATCAAAGCTGAGCCTTGCTTTCTGCATATTCCAGTTGGAATGAGTACTTTGTGATGAAAGAATAAATAAGACTTATTCCGTGCACACCATGTAATTACAGTCCTGGTGCGCCGAGGTGTGGGATGAATGCCTGAAAAGGGTGACTGCCTGGGAGGGAAAGGGGGGCGACGGTCTGCTTTGGAAGAAGAGAGATTGTTTGTGACCTGGTCAATGAAAAAATCTGCAATGCACCAAACCCTACGTGTTCAGGGAAGATTTAAGAAATATGCAGGATTTTGAAATAATACCTTTCCTGCAACTTTTAACAAAACTATGCTGGAAAGAGGGCTCTCTTCCATCACTCAACCTTGCCTGTAAAGCATATCTGTTAGATAGGGAGGTTGGAGAAATGCAGTTAACAGCTCCCAGTATCTCAGCCTTACAGATTTGTGACGTGTTTTGATGAAGGAATTTTCCCCACAGCACTGTCTGCTCTTTCACTGTGTTGCAATGTGCAAAATACCCATCTCCTGTCAACTCTCGTGCACAGCTGGGATGCAGAGTAGGGGCTCTGGGGGAGGGGAGTGGTTGTGTGTGTTGTATGCCCACTCATAGCACTATCCCTGCCAGGAAGATGGATACAGATGTGTTGACTTCACTTGTTTGCAGCTCTTTGGATTTGCCTGATTTGGGCTTGCATGGGCATGTTTGTATATAGGTGCACAAACATACATGAGAGAGATTCACATCTTCCTTTATATAGACCTGGGAATCCAAAGGATCAGATGTATCTTTTAAATGAGTATCCTGTGTGTTGCTGCTTTTGTTTTTTTCTTTTACCTGCAAGTCTTTTGTATCAAAATTCTACCTTGAAAGGCACCCAGCAGCTGGAAGATGACTGGGAGCAGCACAGCAAGCACTGCTCTGTACTTGTGTTGTTCATCACAGCTCCGTGCTGTGTTTTGTAAGTCTCCTGCAAAATACAGCTGCCTTTAAGCTACACAGAGAAGCACCTACTGCATGACAAGTGTCCTGCTATCTTCAGTATCCACAAAAATTGGTTCGAAGACTTTGGGAAAAGCCCTGAAATAATCTGAAATTTGGACTATGAACAGTGCGATTTGCTTGCCTTGAAAGGATGAGAGGAATTGAGAAAGCTTTGCTTGAAATTAAAACAGACTCTGGGGAGGCTAGGTATAACCAGGATGCCTATGTCTCAGTGACATTCCCTCTAGGCAATTGCAGTTATTTGTATACAGAAAATTGCCAAGCTGCTGTCTTTTCCTTCTTGTCTAACCCAAGCAAAGCCAGAGGATTTTGTTTTCTTCTGAACGCTGCTGAAACTTTATTCCCTTGGCCACAGATCATCTGTGCTGAGAGCCAAGTTTCGTCATGAAGCAAATGTTATCTGTTTAGATCTTAAACCTTTTTAGAGCAGAAATTAACAGGGGTATGAACACATAGTCTGAACTCTCTCGTATGCCACGTGCTCCGTCAGGGTTTGTTTCTTGGAAACGCTGTTCTACGTCCCTGCCCGCTGCTTCCAGCCTGCTCAACAAATTGCTTTAGAAGACTTGAAGGTTTTGTTATGTGAGCATATTTATATGGTAGCTCTTGGGCCATCTGGCAGACGTGTTGGCTATGTTCTAACTGAACCCCAGTTCAGTAGGAAGGAAGCTATCGTTTTCCTTAGCTTCCCCATCTAAAAAAAAAAAAAGGTATTTATGAAATTCTTTAGGGAAATCTACCTTAAGTCGTGCATGAACTTAGTGAGTGCATTGTTAAATGTTGTAGGCTTTCTTTTATAGCTGTTTGATCTTGTGGCAAAAAGTAATTACACTCCACCCAACCGTGTATATGCTTCTTTTTTCCTTCAGTAACAACCAACTTAACACTTAATGGAAAATTAACCTATCTTCCTATAGCCTGAATTTCCTTATCTGAAGGCTTCTCTGCAGTTAATTTGAACATTCAGCTAAATTAAAAAAAAGAAGAGGTTGATGTAATTAAATCTGTTTCAGACTCCTAGTTCCAGTACTCATTGCTGACCGGTTTATTGCTTCAGCATGAACTGACAGATGCCAATGCAAATATTTGTGATATCAGATTAGGTGCATCTCGTTTCAAGTTGGTATGAAATTAAATATACTAAACTTTCTCTGCTGTACACGTGTGTGCACACTCCTGTCTCCCTGCTTTGCCACCGGTCAGTGAATCGGTTTGATTTCATGCAGTGAAATCATGCATATGTTCACATACGTATTGTTTTCATAGGATCATAGAGTGGTTTGGGTTGGAAGGGATCTTCAAGATCATCTAGTTCCAACCCCCTGCTATAGGTAGGGATTCCTCCCACTAGACCAGGTTGTTCACAGCCCATAGGTTTCAGTGTGCTAGGCAGGCTGTTAAAACCATCATATTATTTATCTTAACAAGTCTTGGAACATGGGATTGCCACTTGAGTTTTTATTTCCCATGGTCGTGTGTTGTTTCTGGGAAGCCTGAACCTGTCTCTTCTTTTCCTGTACCTCCCCCTCTTCTCAGCATGTGCTCTGCACACAGCTATACTTTGGAGTTTCTAGTAACAAACCAAAATGGACAGGTAGAGTTGGCTGAAAATGCACCACAGTAATCAATGAGCTGTCCTGCGTCTTCTCTCTAGAGTGCTAAAAACTGAATCCTTATATTTTTGTTTTGCTCTGCTTTACGAAGGTAAGGATTGCTGTTGTGGCCCATGGCACGTTTCCTTCTGTGCTTCTGATCCACTTAGGAGATTTTCTTCCAAATAATTAGTTTTGGCTGAGGATGCAGAACTTAGCTGAGAAAGCTACACTGAGGCAAGAAATCTATTGTCAGTTATACGTAGGTTGCTCCAGAAGTAATGCCTCCAATTTCTTTCCATGGAAGCTACTACAGATACAGATGACCCTTTGTCACCACCTGTCTCACAGCAACAAAAAGGAATGGAATATTGGTGGGAAGGTTCAACCTCTACTGCCATCCCACCAATGTCCTCCTCTTACATTGCAGGCCAACAATAAAATTACTTTTGAAGCAGCCCTTGTATATTGGGTTTTTCCCTGTAGGGCCTCAGGAGATTTGTTTTCCATCAGGCAGTAATTGTACTTACTTACATAGCACTTTATATCTTGAAAATGGCCTATGAAGATGAGCTAATTAATCTGCACAATGCCTCTGGGAAGCATGCAAGTCAAGCTTTTAAAAAATAAAAAAGCAAATTTTACAGCGCTTCCTGTGCCATCCTGTGATATTTACACTTCAGTGGGGCAGTGACATATCTCCTGTGGGCAAACTGCTATTATGGCTACACACAAAAAAAAGTGCGTAATATGTATGGTGGCTTAGTTATTAAATGAGACTTATTCAGGTGCATGTTGGATATTTTACTAACCTGCTGCTCCTTTTGTAATTGATTGCTCTACCATAGCAGAAGAAGAAAGGAATTAGAACTGTGATTTTATCTTCAAAAGAGACAAAAATGTTTCAGCAGCACGACAGAGGGATAATTCACTTAAAAGAAAAAATAATAAAGCCACAAAGGAAAAGTGGGCTATTGAACTCTACTGGAGTTCATCATCAGCTCTTCTAGCAGGCACCTCTGTGTCGCAGGCAAATCCCCGATTCCCTGAAGAAGCCCTGGAGATGGAGAGGACTGTAAGTTCTAGTGGTGATTAGTGCCCATTAAGATTCAACTCGGTGTCCAGTAAGTGCTTCTGGCTACAAGCTAATAATTCCTGATGTATGGTTGAGATTGCTTTATCTTGTGTATTATCCAGCGAAGAACTGATACTTTTTTGTTGTTGTGGTGGTTTTTTTG
>JAOWBP010050658.1:0-18502 GCA_028571105.1 Tragopan temminckii | reverse complement strand
CAATGAGGTTTTGTCCGACCCCGCGCACCAATTCAGAAGGGCAGATTCTCTGATATATATAAATATATTTTTCTCGCTTGCACAGCTGTGCAGTGACCAATTCTTCTCCGGGGAGGGGAGGGGGGCTGAGGTTTGGGGACAGTAATGGGTCTATTATTTCAGGGATGGAAAGAAAGAACTCAACAGCCCTTTTTTTCTCCTCTCTGCCTCTTTCCCTTAAGACAATTGTTATTCTCTGCTGCCCCGCAGCCCTTGTTCCTCACACACCCCCCCACCGGCTTTGGGTACAGGCTGCGTGGGAAGGAAGCAAAATGTTTGCTCTGTGGAAATTTGCATTCAGTGTGGAGCCCAAGGCCTGCAACAGGTGATAAAGCCCAGAATTGAGGCTCCTGACCCCAACAAACAACTCCACTGGACTCAAGTGTGTGGGGATGGCTGCTCTCATCCCAGCCTCATTCCTGGAGCTAATGAAAGGGACATCAAAGATCACAGAATGGTTGGGTCGGAAGGGTCCTTTAAGATCACAGAATGGTTGGGTTGCACGGGACCTCAAAGATCACAGAATGATTGGGTCAAAAGGGACCCCAAAGCCCCTCTAGCCTCAACTCCTGCCTTAGGGCTCAGATCAGGCTGCTCCATCCAGCCTGGCCATCTCATCCACAGATGAGGCACCCCCAGCTTCTCTGGGAAATCCTCACTCCTTTGTTGGGATACACAGAACCCCTTCCTCACTTCCCTCAGGTCACCCTCTCTGCGCACTCCACTCTCTGCCACAGGGCTGGTCGGCAGCACGAGCCAAGCAGGGGGTAGAAGGATATTACTCATGGAAGGTGCGGCTTTTGCTCCCTCCAGCACTGAATTCCAAAGTTCATCTGAAACCCAAAATATAACTCAGTGCCCCCCTCCCCTCACCCTGTGTTCTCAAACACAGCTGGGAGAGTTTTTGGTCTCCGAAACCTCAGACCCTTCATGGTAACAAGTCAGCAGGAGCGGAGAGGGTGCTGCTGGGATATTCATCAGCACGGTACAAAGGAGAGTCATTCACTCTGGGGTCATTGGCCATGCTAGCTTCAACACTGCTGATAGGGTTATCACAGATGTGTAAGGTACGTCCTAGATTGCTCCCTGCCTGCCTGCTGGGAACAGCCTCATCTCCCTGCAGATACTGCATTGTCTCCTCTCTGTGGCCCTCAGGCTGCCCAATAGCTTTCTGCTTTGTGTTACAACTTCTCCCTGCCTCTGCTGCAATTTTTCCCCCCTCAGCAAGCATAGTTATTCCGGGATCCTCCTGCCAGCTGTGCCAAATGAAGGCATTTCAGAATGGAAGTGGTGCAGCCACCTGAACAAAACTCTGCTTGCTTGGGCTGCCTCTCACTCATGCTTTATGCAACTCCTGCCAGTTTCTAGGCAAAGTGGGGCTCCAGGGGGCTTGAAGGATGGAAGAAATGCTTGGTGAAGAGCCTCAATTCCCAGGAGTGCCGCAAAACCAAGTGAAAAGACAATCACAGTACCAATGCTTTGGGGGCAAGATGTCCACATAAACACACAGCTGCAGGAGACCTATTTGGCTTTTTTCAGCAACAACGGCCAGCCATACAGGAATGCATCCCACGGGCACCTTGCTCTTCCAGGTGTGGGACCAGCACACCACAAAGGCAGTGCAGGTGGATCAAGCAAGATCCATCCTCTTGGAGCCTCATTATTCTGAGATCCCCGTGCTGAGGCTGTGTGCCGCCTCCAGTATCAGACAGCAGGCAGGGAGGCAGTGGAGGATGAGGGCTCACCCTTCTTGGATGCCCCGTCCACACCCAAGGCAGCTGCTGCAGGCGGAAGCAGACCACTGCGGGCTCGCTCGGTTATCTCCTCTTGGCAAGAGAACGATGCTGATAAATCTCTCCCTGGTTATCCATTAACTACGAGAGGTTTGTTCCCAAGATGGAGAGAACACCACCATTGATTAAAAGGATGAAGGAAGGTCGCCAGCGAGGGACACGCATTCTGGGGGAGCTTTCATGGCTGCAGCCAGCAGCACTGGAGCCAGCAGTGCTGGGGTTCAGAACAGCCATGAGCAGAAGCACAAGAAGCCTTGAGCTGGCTGGAAAGGAGCTTCTGCTGCACTCGCGTCTCAAGCTTCACCCAACGGAGCTCAAGATCTTCCAGCAGCATGGCTGTTTGTATGGCCAGCTGTGCAGCGAGCCCTAGGAAGAGGAAGGCAGCACTACTCCAGCCCTGAGGGTGCCCGCAACACTGCCAGCACAAGCACAGCACCCTCTGCTGTGGCACTTTATGGCCAACGAGCTAAAAAACTTTCCTTGCTAAATCTCTCCTATAGCCACCATCATACCAAATAGCCAGAGAGTCGTCTTGGGAATAGCAGCTCCATCCCTGCTAGGGCTTTCAACAGTGAAACAGGTCTCAAAGCAACATCCACAGTGCCTGCTGTGATCACATTCATAAGCTTTCTCCTTAGCAACTGTATTGGAACAGTCCCTCCACAGCATGGATTGTTTTGTGTTTACACAAGGGTAGGATCCAGAGTTTAATGGTTTTCTCTTTCTGAGAGAGGAAGTGTTTATAGAAGTAATATATTTTTATGAGACTAGCTGATAGTTATGGGTAGGAAAACAAAACAAAGCCAAACCAAAGCGTCAGGCAGGCATTTAAACATACCAGCACTTTTTATGGGCATTTTTATAGGAACTCAGTAGTTCAGCCACCCCTGAGCTCTTAACTCCCTGACAGTATTCAGTCTCTTCAGGAACAACCCCAAAAACTATTCCGTGCAGCAATTAATAGCATTATTTTCTTCCGGGCATTCCTTTTCCAGCCTGTGTTCCTAATGGCTGCTCAGAAAGCTCCTGCTCCTCTCCTGACCCTGCTCCCCCAGCTTCCCTTATTTCTCCTTCCTCCTCTATTGCTTTCCTCCATCCAGAATATTTATGATTATGGCATTATTCATCCATAAACAGCACCAGGCATTCATATCCAGCCTACACAAAGCCGTGTCCTTTGCTCTGCAGGGATGTTTCTCCCATCGCACTGAAGGCTGAGATCCAGGAGGGACGGAGCTGGCAAGGAGACCAACACTCGAATTGTTCCCCAGGCAGCCACAGCGATGCAGCATCTCACACCATGACCCACTGCACAGTGCAGGCTTCCAAACTCACACACAACCATTTGGGACAAAACTTCAGGCAAATCACAGCTGTCATTCCCCAGGTCAGGCTTGGGAACAGTCACATACACCAGTCATGCTTTGACATTCATTTTATACAGTGCCATACAATATAGGGAAAAAAATTATATACATATATCTTTATATAATATGCTATATTAATCTGTATCTTTCTTTACAGCAATATTAGTTTAGAACTTTCATACATACGTACAAAAAGTGAGAATGGCACATGAAGAGTGCTTTAGTTTCCTTGTAGTCTTCATGCTGGGGCAGCTCGGAGCAGGGATCCAGAGGGCAGCATTGCTGGGACAGGCAGTGATCTCTCAGCTGAGCATGGGCACACAGGATCCTGTGCTGTTTTCCCCCCCTTACTGCATACGTAAGTGCCCCGAGTCCTGCAGAAAGCTCCCTAGAAGGGCTGTTCTACACAAAAGCACAAAAGGCATTACCTCTAAAGAGGCAACTGGGATCAAAGAGCAAACTCATAGCCACCTTGGTCTGAGCTGCCCCAGCACAGGGTGTGACACAGGTGACAGAACGGCTTTTTCCATAGAGGCATTGGTGTCTGCTGACACAGAGAGGAGGGGGAGGCAAAGAAGTCCGTCTGCCAGCACTGCGTGGAACCCCCACCAACAAACAGGCGATGCAGCTGGACTGCAGCTGGACTACAGCAACACAGCTGGTACTGAAGAGCACATGGAGAAGGGAAATAGCTTCCCACAGCTCCTCTGGTTAAGCTGGCTCTGCAATAGAGCAGAGGCATAAGAAGTGGCCATCGTAGCATGACAGTGCAGCAACAACTGAGCTAATAGATGGGGGCTTAAGGGCAAAGAGCTCCTCTTGTACTGTCCCATGAGTACAGGCATAATGCCTGTGCTGACGTGAGAAAGTTTATCACCAAGACAGGAACGAGATTGAGACTGCTACCTGGACATCACCTCTGCCATCCGCTGCAGTGTTTGCGGAGGAAAAGCTAGGAAGCTGCAGGTTCAGCAGCTGCCCCTGGGCCAGCAGACAGGGGCCAGTGAGCACTATTTATTTGCAGTAAGCTAGCAAATATACCTTGCTTTGGTACTTCCATGTGCACCAGGTACCTCTGACTCTGAGCCATCAGAACTGCACAAGGGGATGGAAAGCAAGGCAGTAGGATCCCATTTCAAAAAAGAAAGATGCTTGTTTCTGTGCTGCTGTGTTTAATGGTTTTGCAGGAATAAGGAGCCAGATAAAGGTCCCTTCATTGTATGGGTGGGTGGGGAGCTTCAATAAATGAAAAACAAAGCACAGAATGAGGTGATGAGGTCAGGACTCATACAGAGCAATGAAAGCTGCAAAAATGCCCAAATCTCCAAAGAGAGAGCACTTACCTTTGGGAGATGGCTGTTCCAGAACCAGCTTGTAAAATCAGAACTGCACAGGGCAGCTCAGAATGTGTTATGTCCCTTTCAGCATCAGTCCTTGCAAAAACAGAGTCAGATCTTGAGCAGAGGAGATTTACCCATTAATAGAGCTAAGAGGAACTTCCAAACACACTTGAGGTCACATAAACCAAAGGAAAGAAATGCTGAGAAACCTTCCCCTCCTACTGCACAGAAAACACTTGTTTTGCCCTAGAGGAGGATCCAGAACTAAGGATTAAGGGCAGTGTGGGGAAAACACTCTTTGTCAGGCTTTGCTGTTGGCACTTGGAGACAATGTGAGGTTACAGGGGACAATGGGAAGTGTGACAAGTCCAGAGAGAGGGGTACCTGTAGCACAGTCCTTGGCCATGCCACATCTCCACACATACAGCCGGAGAAGAAACCATGCAGAGCAGAAGAGGAAGCCAGAAGACGCCTGATCCCAAGCAGGACATCAAGCCAATGGAAAACAGAAGGCACAAAAGGCATGGACTCAAGAAAACAAGCAAAATCAACAATGAAGATTGCTAAGTGCTTGTAGACAGCAGTGTACATTTCCTGGTGCTTTTCAGGAGTGCAAAGTGCTATGAATTACAAGGAACTGCTCCTCATTTATTTCACATATCCAGTGTGCAATGCCTGCAGCACGCAAAGCTGAGGCTGGCAGCATCCTCCCATGCTACACGAAGAGTGCAACAACTCTCAGGGAAGTGCTAAGCACAGATACAGTAGGGAGACGGTGAAAAGAGCAGAAGTTTGGCAGCCACACAAGCAAGTCAGCAGCACTGCTGCTCTGCAGAACAGACTGCAGGCTATTGACCTTCTCTGTAAAACAGTTCTCCATTCTAACAACATCTTACAAGTTAAATAGGTTTGGATTCTGGGCTCCGTTCCCCTCCCAGGTGTAAAACTCACATACCTGGGCAGCAAAGGCCCAACTCTGAGCTGGAACTCCAGCCTCCCAGGGGCCCTGACTGCCCCTGGGAGGGAACACTGCTCACTCACCAGCTAGCAAGGGGGAAAGGGTATCACTTGAGCACTGGCACAACCTGATTCATGCACCTGTCACACTTCCCCTTCGACATGGTGCACAGCTTCCTCAATGCAGCAACGCCATGAGGGGGAGCTTTGGCACAAGAGATGCCCTTCTTGCCTAAATCCAGCTCTGAAACTGACATCTCACCTACCAAGAAGCAAATCTGTCTTCTAAACGTGAGCTGTTAGGTTCAAAGTGTCAGCTATTCTACTCATTTTCCTTCCACCTCTTTGTACTTCTTTAACGTATTACTTCTCCAGAACTACCAAGAAAGAATTCACTCAACAAAAAATTACCTACCCTAAGCTTTTCCAACTAGAAAGAGGATCACACAATTCATCTATGGGCTTCCTAAAGCGCAGAGGAGTTCTGTGATAGTCTGTTGACAGTAGAATAATTAAAAAACAGCTCAGCAAAAATCCATACTTGATGGGGTGAACTGAAAGAGAAGAAGGGATCAGAAACAAGTGATAGCATGGAGGGGATCTCAGACTTCGACTGTCTGAACAGAAAGAAGTGTAATGCTACAGAAGGGAAGAAAGCTGAAAGAACTTTTAAGCTCCCTCACCAAGAGGGTTGGAACTAGATGTTCTTTAAGATCCCTTTCAACCCAATTATATCATTCTATAATTAAGCAAAAGGCAAAGCTAATAGGTTTGTTGGGGCTAGAGGTGATCTTAAATGTCCTTGGGAGATTTTGATATGGCCAGCACTGGTGAATGTATGCAGCACTTATGCGTGCACATGACGTCCAGCAGAAGCAAGAAGGAGCTTGTAGTTCACTAGATAAACTCAGTAGATAAAGACACACCAACAAGTTTCTCTATACCTAGATACCCATTTATTCAGTTGAAAAATGCATAGAGGAACTCAGGCACTGTTTGCATAGACAGGGTAATGTGCATCCTGCTTGGATACTAGGAAAGGGGCAAGCAGCAGGGTGCCAATACAATAACAGACAAAATGTGGATTTTGGGCTGGTTAAGACTGAGCTGCCTTATCCCAGTCCTCCCTATAGGAAAACAGCTGTGAAAGGAAAGCTCTAAACATACTGGCACGCACAATTTGGCAGCAATTAATAGCAAGTAAGTGTATGAAGAATATATGAAAAAGGAGTATTTTACAAATCAACAGCACAGAAATTATCAGCCAGTCTGAAAAAAGGCTGCAGCAAGGATTAAAAGAGGGAAGCAGTATTAATCAAAAACAAGGAGAAGCTTTAGAGCACGTTAAGACTGGGATCACTGAACCTAGAGCAGCGACAAATCAAAAAGACACCTGGTAAAGTAAAATAACCCAAATAGTACCATATTCACCCAGTTCGGTGGGCTACACACAGAACAGCTGTGTTCTGTTTCCTCTGCTGGAGACCATGTGCCAAGAGAGATTCCCATAGCAGGAGAATCTTCAAGGAGCGCATACTCCCCAAGGAACACATACGCTCAGTGCTCTTCCCCTCCAGGTGCCCTTGTCCACTGATAGCAGCACTTCAGTCCTGCTCCTGCTTGGGACCTTCAGCCAACAACATCCTAAGAGCACATAAACAGGGATCATTGGATATATATGTCTATGCTCACAACCAGCTTTGCCACCTCAGTCCTCTGTAGTGAGAAAAACATCTCAGAGAACTCCTGTGTGGTTTGAACAGTTCTTAAGATTGCAGAAATTATGAATGCTGAAAATTTTGATCAAAAACCAGATAAGCAAAAGCCACAGATGCCTCATTGCATCTGCCGAGCCTCTTGGTGTCAAAAGTACTTTGACCTTTCTTGATAGCTTTATCTGCCACAGAAGTGCAGCAAGACAAGAATCCAGGGACGATGCACAGCATCAGGAATCCCATTCACCAGTGTTTTGGGTCATCACAAGATCTGCAGGGACAGCTTTTTAGGTAGTGCTACCAAGGATGTGCACTAAGACACCCCATCGTCTTGAGATGGTGTAACCAAGAAGTGAGGTAGCTCCTGGCAACAGGAATAGGGAGCACAGCGATGAGGGAACATCAGCTCTAAGAGAAAATGCATGTGAAGCTCTGTGGAGGAGAGGGGATAACGTGAGGCTCTGGGGAAGAGCTGCCTTTTTGTTTAGCACTTCTGCATACTCGCGCAGCAGGATCCTGCACTGTTGGTACTGTTGTGATTAAAACAATAAGAGCAATTGCTATTCACGCAGAAGAGCCTCCAAATTCAGCCAGCCAGCACTACGTGCAAAGGGCTTGATTATCAAAATTCAGTATAATATTATCAAAGGGGCCTCCTTCAACTCGCTTCCATGGGTTGGAGGGCAGCCTGTGTCTGTAAAAACAGATGGCAAATACCTTACATCCTGTGAACACCTTCAGGACAGGGGCAGGGGATGTTCCAATGCTGGACATTGGTGGTCTTAGCTTCACACCTCTACCAGCAAATCCGACAGAAGATTTAAGGATCTGCTGTTGCACTACAAACTCTCTCCCAGCACTGCCTCCACACATAGTGGGACATCCCACTGAAATATCAATGGAATGCACAAACTCCAAAAGGCACAAAGCTTAAGGGCAGGAACCAGAAGCTGAGAGATTAAGAAACCAGAAGCAGCTTTAAGTTTCCAAAGACAACTACATGTCAGAGCAGAGCGAGGGCAGAGAAAGCAAGAATAGTATGCAGTATGAACGAGGGATGTAGCTACAGATTTAGGATGTGTCTGCAACTTTGCCAGGACAGAACAGGAGAGCAGCCTGTCCAGAGGCTCCTGCAGCACGGAAGTGGTAAGAATGAAGACACTCAGACACTGAAAGCAGGAATAATGCAAAGAACGTGGATTTACTCAGTGAGGACTTTTTGTGAGAACTGGGAACAGATCTGTTTCTCAACAGAGCAGTGGAAAAACACGAATCACCCATAATGCGATACAGTCAGAACGTTAACCAGAAGGGCTCTTTTGCACCTTGACTTGGCCTATGGCAAGGCCAGGTCACAAATATGAGGCATTTCCAGGCTTTTCAGAGAAGCCTAATAATCACAGAGCACAGAGCAAAAAAAATGCAGCATGCCAGGCTGTTTCCTGCTACAGCTGGTCAGGGCAAGGTCATCCCATTCCCTAAGGACACAGTTCCAATGGCACAGAGAAAGAAACAGTCACATCATGATTGTTTTCCAGGACATATGGGAGGTATCCAGGTCAGAAGTGACTTTCTAGTGCAATACTGTGAGCCATTCAGCATCGGGTCACTAGTGATACAACTTATTCTTAGAGGGAGGTTATCCACCTTTCTCAGCTTGCATCATCTCCTCACCATCCCTCAGGTAGGGCACCAGTAGTTCTACCCAGTCTCAGAGAGACATCTCCTAATAGCTCGCTGCCAGGGACAGAGGTGATTCTTTCCTTCATGTTTGTAAAGTGCTTGCAGATATAAAGCTCTGCCGAAGTGCTAAGTGTTTTTACTACCCACTTTCTGCCAACAACTAAATGCAGAAGCAAAGTCCTTTCCTCCACTGTATGTGCATGGCAGCAGTCTGCATCAGGAGGTGAGCTAGCCTGCTAGCCTCAGGCTCCCTATGCTTCAGCTCCCTTTCCCCTCACAACTACCCATGTGCCTATTTCTGGACATCACCCTTGTAGTGCTTCTTGACTACCTGCAGCAAGTCAGCCTTCCCCTGTGGTCTGCAATGGTGAATGACCTGATGGCACTTACACAGTTGTCTGTATGAGCTCCTGAACCATCACCTCCCAGCAAGGGGAACACTTCTCTGTTCTGAAAAACTAACAAAACAAACAACTTCTTGTTGCTTGGAACAAAGTGGTTTTTTTTATCTTTTACAGATTACAGCTAATTCAGAGGGGGCTCTTCCCTCCAAATCAAGACTGTATAGAAAAGGTCCCCTCTGGGATCTAACGCACAGGGACAACATTTTACTGCCTGTTTGAACAAAAGCCCTGCATTTCTAAGGGCCCTGTAATTTTTAAAGAGCAGGGGGATACAGTATCCTACACGAAATTGAGCAGATCAGCTCTTGGACAAAGTCCAGTTCATTTCTGTGCACCTGCAGTTACTTACATCAACACACAGCAGCTATAAAGTGCTCCTGCTCTGATGTGACAGTATTTGATACCGCTGTGCTCTCTCTGCTGCATCCAGGGCAGCACAGCCCTGAGCCATGACCAGGGCTGCTGGTGAGTACAGCCAGAGCCTAAGGGAACATGGGAGCCCAGGAGCTGTTGCAAACCAAACTCCTGGGAAGCACAACATCTTCCTACATTGGTAATACCACAGCTAAGGAGGGGGAAGTCACATCCCTAGTGTTAGAAGAAAGTTAAAAGAGGAATCTCTTTTACAGTGAGGAAGGACAGAGCTCCAATGAGACTGCATTGGTAACTCTGCTGAAAATGTTCTGTCAGTTAAAGGACTGCACAAGGTCACAGTATGTTTAACTTTCTAGATTGGTAATTTCTTTCCTGCTTCAAACCATGGAGATACCCTACTTGGATAGTTCCAGCAGGCTCTTCTGGGCACTGAGGCTCTGCACAGCAGTGCTTAGGTACTCTCACTAATGACTTGGTTGAGCTTTGTAACACACTGTGCATCAGGAAGAATGGGGACACAGCTCCCCCCAGACTCAGAGCCAAACGGCCTCCCATCGCCCCACCCTGCTTCTAAAGCAGGAGACTTGTGAGCATACCTGTTTACCCTCTCTCCCCTCAGCCTCCAGAGGGAATGGTGCAGGGAGGAGAGAATGAATATACTTTTTGCCTAGAGAGAGCCTCCCTGTTTGCTTAATAAATACCTTCCAAAAGCTCAGCAGCTTTGTAAACAAACAAGAGATTCCAATACTTAGTAAAAGTTCATCTTTTCCCTGAACTCCCAATGACAGTGGCTGGCAATGATCTGTGATGACTGCATATGGGT
Organism: Tragopan temminckii; assembly: GCA_028571105.1. NCBI lineage: Eukaryota > Metazoa > Chordata > Aves > Galliformes > Phasianidae > Tragopan > Tragopan temminckii. The sequence goes on along the minus strand of JAOWBP010050658.1, from coordinate 8,006 downwards.
AGCGTGAGGACCTGGCAGGGTCCAGGAGGGGATCCTAGAGTGCCTAGGAAGCAATGCTGGGTGTAGATGAGCCATTTGAATCTTTAAGTTGATCCATCCATACAGCTCTGAGATGAGAATGCTGTCAGTTCTGCAGAAGCATCGCCAGCTCAGAGCAGTCCAGGGCACCAAGTGATGACGGTGATGTCCAGGAGAACTTTTTCTGGTGAAGGAGAGACATGGCAGAGGGCTTTGGGCTTTTCAGAGCAGTTTCCAGTCCTCTCAGGAGCAGCCTGGTGGTCACTGAACACAGAAGTACTCAGGGGAGAGAGAACACAGTGCCAGCCCAATTCTTGCTGCACCTGGCCAGGGAAGGGGAGACTGCATTTGGGGAGAATACAGCCCCAATGGCTTTAAAAGAGGAGAGTGTCCCAGGAAGGCAATCCCCATGGAAGTGTGACGAATTGGATCTTGGGCCAGATCTGACATGGTAGTGCAACAGGGCCCAAAGTCTCAATCCGTTCATTTCCAAAACTGAAATGGTACCAAGGGGGGGAGGGGGATCTGGCCTGCCCCCCTTGCTTCTGTCTATCCAACTCTCAAACTTCTACCCCTTTGCCCTTGAGAATTCGCTGGAGCAGGGTATCTCACTCCCAAACTCAGCAGGTGCGCTGGGGCAAGGAATCTGCCTCTTACATGGAATGAGACAGGCTGAGGTAGGGAACTTGCATCTACCTTTAGTGACTCAGACCCTCTTAGTGTAGCAGGCCTTGTGAGGCAATGCTTCTTCTCCCAGCAGTAAGCATGGTACTCGAGCACAATTTATCCTCCAGACAGCGTGTCACCACCGTATCACCTCAGAAGGAATGTTTCCAGCTGTCTCCACCAATTCCAACTGCCTGACGACTACCTCCTCTCCGAGTATTATCCCAGCACTCAGCCTATGGGATCAGCTCTCAGAGCCGCACCCCTTCATCCTGCACTAGAGGGCCGAAATCATGAGGTCCTCCTGCTTGGCAGGGCTGGTTACATGCCCAGTGGGAGTGGAAGTCCGGATTTTGTCAGTGGCCAGGCACTCCTGGCTGCTCACGCCTGTGGGAGTGATGTCCATGAGCTCTCCAGATGAACTAAGGGGAAAGGAAGGTGAGACAGAGATGCCCGACGAAGGATCTGTTGAGCCTGCGAACAACCTCGGGGGCTTTGGGACTAAGTTTGGTTCATACTGTGCTCTCAACAGGATCTCCTGATCGCTAACAGACTTGGGCATCTCCGCAAAGTCACTGGAGCTATCTGATACCATCATGCAGTAGATGTCCTGGAAAGAGCTGCTTTTGCTATCCAAATTAAAGAGGCTGTCTATGAACTCAGCAAATTCCAGCACCTGCGGACTGGGAACATCAGTGAGCCGTCCATTCTGGAGGGACAGCTCCTCACGAGGGGCTAAGGAAACATGGTCCCCCTCGCTGCTGGCCCCCTCCTCACTGCAGCGCCGCTGAGGGGTGGTGCCACCACTGTTGAGCACGTTGTCAGGAGCCTGAGTCTCCTGGGAGTGCTTGGAGAGGCTATCAGCAGCCAGCAGCTCTGTCCGAGAGCTGAGGGAGGGGTTCTCCTCAGGAATAGCAGGGTCTATATAAAAACAATGCATCTCATCCTTCTCCATGACAGCGTGGAGGCTGGGGGAGCCTCGGATGCTCCGAAAACCAGAGGAGCGCCTTGAATCGAAGCTGTAGATGGATTCGTTGTCAGAGAGGCTCTCCATGGTCGCAAGAGGGGCACGGCGGTCCTGCAGCTCCACGGACAGACGTTCCTTTGTGTCCAGGAGAAGCAGCTCCACAGGGTCTTTCTGCACAGGAGAAAGTGGCTTTGTCTCATAAAACCCCTCCAAGCTGATTTCAGAATGGGACTTGCTCCTGCAATGACAAACAGAGAACATGAGGCTGCTTCACTCCTCAGAACCACAAGCTGCCAGAACAGCCACAGAAACTAAACCTGAGGCAGAGACTCCCTCATGCACACTGAGGTCATGTGTTGCTGATCTAACAAGAGCAATGCACAATTGCAGGAGATGCGTTTTTTATCTTCAGGAGCAGTAATGTTCTGAGAAGAGGTTTCAAGAACCCCAGGAGAGAGTCTGAGGCAGTAAACTAGCTCCGATTTTGAGTTAACCTGGCTAGAACTCTGCCTCCCCTAACAACTGCCACAAACCTCTCTGCCCTCTTCTCCATTCCTTTCAGAGCAGTAATTCAGGATTCCCACTCTGCCTTCACTCACCTCTAAAGGAAGCAGTGGGTCTGCTCTGACAGAAGCCATCACTCCTGTCCCTGCCGTTTGACCTACACTGTTTTCTGTCTTTCTGTCCGTCTTCATCACAAGCACTGTCTGCTGCCTCCTCTTCCACTTCTATCTCAGCTCTCCTTCGCTGTCTCTGACCACTCTCTCTGCAACAAAAGCCTTAATGTTTTTCTACCATTTGCTGTCTTTTTTTTTTTTTTTTTAATTTACATTTCACTTGTGCTACTTCAAAGAGGCTCAGCCGTGCATCACTCAAAGCACCTCACCCAGGTGCACAGGTGCACACAGCTTCTCGTTGGGTCTCTACCTGAGTTCTCTGTTCTAGAAGTCTTTCCCTTGCAAAGGAAATCTTCTTATCTTGAGCTTATTCTGCACCTCCTGCACCTTCTTATGGAGGCGGGGGAGAACAAGAATGTTTACAGGAATCAACTACAAGAATACAAGCAGAACAGTTTCCACTTTATAAAATTATTTGTGGTACAACAACAGCTTGTGTGTATTGCAAAAAAAAGAAAAAAAATGCTTTAGTGGATTACAGAAGTGGTAGAAATGCCTCTTACAATGTTTTTCTGTTTTCATTGTGCCTCCCATCTTCAAGTACAAACTACCTTCCCTCCCATCTTCTCACTTCCCTATTTGGTCTGCAGGTTTGCCTCCTATAATGCAATGCTGTGCTGGAAGTCACACATTCTATTTTGAAATAAGTCTCAAACACAAAAAATATGGGCAGAAAGAAACCAAAAAGACAAATCTGTGCTGTTCTGCAAAACCTCAGTTGTTACCTGAAAATCAGCAGGGAGTCTCCCTGTCATTTTTTCCTGGATAGAAAGTAGTTTATATATTCTATAAGATGGAAGTCTTACCCAAACCAATCCTTTGTATACCTCCTAGATGAACCTCCACCTTTTGGCCCTTGACAGACTAGCAATGTCAGTATCCAATGGCCAGGGACAATAAAAAAAATGCTCCCTACAGGAACGCTTTCAGCACTTAGGACATGACTTTTCCCTCTGCCTGCTTTCCACCAGAGTGAACTTCCTGAGAGCCAAACAGGACACCAACTGCTCTTTCCTCACATTACATTGCTTTTATATTTGTTCTGTAACGCTGTCCAACACTTATATCGATATTCCCAGATTCTCCAGTTTATAGAATTATGCAAGTCACTTTACATAAAGTAACTTCACATGTCTATCTATGTGCTGTAAGCTTATGGCTGTCACTGCTTCTCAGCTTTTGAGAATCAGTGCCATGGGCTATCTTTGGCCACATAATTCACACAGAGATTTGGCTGCAAGACTGCTTTGCTGCTTCCAGGGAAAAGCCTACTTGTCTGGATAAGAAAAGGAACTTTCCATACTTTCAACTCTTAGGTTCTCTTGACCCTGCTGCACTCACAGATTCTTGAGCAATAGAAAGGATCATTTTTTTTTCCTCCTGGATTCATCATGTCTTATGTCACATTAATTAGAAGTCTCATACAGGCAGTCCTTGGATCTATACTACTGATCACAGTGCCCCAAGAGGGGATCCACACCCAGTGCCAACAGTCCTCCAAAGAAATCCAAGATGTATTCTTACTTTGTACTGCTGTTCCTTCTGTCCACTGTTAGGGCTCCAGTTCCAATCTGCACAGAGGGTCCACTAGGCAAGGGCTGACTCTGGAAGATCAACTCTGGAGTGAGATCCACTTCTGTAGGGCTCACCATCACTTTCGCTGCAGAAAGTAAGGCTGTTTTCCCCTTATTGTAATTCTCTAAGACCTATACGAGGCAAGCAGAGGAACAGCAGTGCTTCAGTGGAGACAGCAGCTTCACTCTTCTCAGCTCAGAACTTCCAAACTGCTGGATTTGCCACTGTTTCTTACTGATGCTTTCCACAAGCACATGGTAAGATCTTGACATAAAGGATTAAATGAACATATTTTGGCAGTCTGCCCTGTCAGGATGTCCTACTGGGAACCCAGGACAGGGGAGATTACCAAAGATGCTGTCAGGAACAGCCTTCAGACCAGAACAGCACAGCAGACTTGGCTAAAACTCATGGTAGAGCTGCATGGCTACAAATCATCATTTAGAGGCAGAGACCCATTCCACATTCCACAACCACTACACAAACTCAGACGCTCCACAGACTAACAGGGGCTGCAGCAACACTTATGAACTACTCTGTGCAGCTGCACGCATGGACATCTAGTGCTGTCACAGCTCACAACATTTCACCTGAACTGCATGCTGTAATAGCCAGCTTTGAGAGGACTAATCACACACCACCCAACCTCACATTAATACCTCATATAAGGGCACAGAAGTGCTCTTGCAGTGAGAATTAATAAACCCAAATCCCACCCAGAGTATCCCTGGCTCTCCAATACACACAGAGTTTTGGCTTTGTAGATATTGTGCCTACAGCTCACCCCACCACGCCACGCTTTTCCTGCCCAAACTCAGGCCTCCCTTGCATTCAAGCTCAGTCCATTGTATCACACTTCCCCACCCTCAGACCCCAATTCTCAGTATTACCTTGTTGAGCCCTTCCATGACCACATATGGGAGGTGTTCGTGCAACATTGCTGGTGAGATGATCACTTCATTAAATGCCTTATTGTCACCCCAGATAGCAAAGTAAGTGGGATCCTCTTGCTCACAGCAACTAAAAAAAAGGAGTTGGGATCCAGAGGAGAAAACAAGGAGCAGGGGATGGAAGAGCAAGCCAGTGTTTTGGCATGCAAAACAGCAGGTTACAGAGTCAGAAAAAAAACAACAGGAGAGAAAACAGAAGGAGGAGATATTAGGTACACATTCTTCTAAAGCACTGCACAGTGACATGAGTATCTTTCTATCCTCACAGTGCAATCACTGCCACCATAAGGCAGTGAAAAAAGCCACTTCCTTCATAGATGGATTCCTCTCCTGGGAATTTATTTTCTGTTGGAAAAGGGCACTGTGCCCACTCACCAGCACTGCTCTGCAGGATGATTGTGCACCACATGGATGATGCGGCCAGGTGGGTAGAGTGGTGTGCTGGCAGACAGGGCAATGGTCAGATCACTGGGGTGGGTCCAGAGGCGGTTGCTCGTTACCGAGTTCTCTTCAGTCTCTTCAGGAAGCTCTGACTTGGGTATGCACTTGGTAGCACCCACAATGATCCGCCACTGTCCAACACCACGGAAAGGTGGGAGAACATGGAGAAGAGAAAAAGATCAGAAAAGCAGAGCTGTCTCACAATATACTGTCGATAGGTTTACTTGAACTGAATTCTTAACGCTAGGAAAGAGGGAAAAAAACCGAAGTTTGTGTCCCTGGTGTTTGAATAGCAGACCTTAGAGAGATAACCCTGCTCTGTCTTTCTTCCTTTCCTTATTTTAACCTTAAAAGTGGCAAAATATTGTTGGGGATGTTTTTGCAGAGTGCAAGCACATCCTTGTCCATCAATGGGACATCTTCCCAGGACAAACAAGGTAAAGAGAATCTGAATTTTTAATGCATGGAAAGAAGCAAAAGGTACCTAAGCAAACAAAAATTCCCTTTATGCTTTTCTTTATGCACTAAAAAAACCCAAACCTAAAAATCAAAAGTTTACTGAAACAACAGCAAAACAGAATTCTACCAAGAAAAGACATCCACTCAGTTTTTTACCCTACAGATATTATCCCTCTAACATTTTAGAATTTTAGAAAGAATTTTAAAATCTAATGTTTTTTCCACCTCAATGTAATAGTAAGGAAACCCAGGGAAGAACAATTTTGCACGTTTCTTAACTCTAAAACATTAACAGGCCACTTACCCTAGAACAGCACCACCTGGAGAGCACAAAGGAGTGCCTACAAGCAGACAGATGCTGTACTTCCCAGCCTGATACCAATCACTTGTTACTGGCCAGGAAAAGCTACAGCTGGAACACAGACTTCCAAACAGGCTCAGATGAGAAAACTTCCTTCTCAGTTTTTTTAGACATGTGATGATGAATTCCCAGCACGTGAGCCAGAATTACCATAGAGTTACAAGCCAGCCTGCAAGCAGAGTGTTTCTCTCAGCCCTGTCCTCTCCAGCTGCTTCCATCATCCCTCTGTTTACCTAAACAACAGTGATGGTGGATCTGAGGAGATCTGGGAGTCAGGAAAAGCCTGCAGTATTGCTGTGTGACACTGAAACTTTATCATCACTTCTCTGACACTTGCCTTCAGGAATCTGTTCATCCTCATTCTTACCTTTGGTTTGTTACTTCTCTGAAGAACATCCAGAAGCTGCCGGCGAAATCCCTCCAGCTGAGAGAGACCAATTCTGGGAAGAGAGAAAGATGTGCTTACAACAGCTGTGCAGGGAACAGCAGACAGGGAGCAGGACAGTAGAGACACATAGTGCAGAACAATAAGAAACTATGCTACAAAAGAAACAAGAACGCAACAACAACACAGATCACTTCAGAGGTGAGTTATGCTGTCACCTGGGACCAGTAACCAGGTTTACTGGTTACTGTGGCTACAGGAAGCCACTGTAACAACAAACAAGTATGAAATGCAATAACAGAATCAGAGCAGTAAACATAAATATAAGAAGTCAATGAACAGATGGGGGTGATGGGGCAATCAGAGAAAACAAGTAGACAAGAAAACAATTCAAGTATAGGATGCCACAGAACAGATAAATCAAGAAAGATAGCACAGAGCTATGTGACAACATTAAACATTATAGAATATACAAGATTCTGTTTTACAGGTTAACAGAAGGCACTGGAACAGGTTGCCCAAGGAGGTTGTGAATGCCCCATCCCTGGAGGCATTCAAGGCCAGGCTGGATGTGGCTCTGGGCAGCCTGGTCTAGGAGCTGGTGACCCTGCACATAGCAGGGGGGTTGGAACTGGATGATCACTGTGGTCCTTTTCAAGCCAGGCCATCCTATGACTAATGCTTAGAGTAACACTGAGCACCCATAAACCATATAAAACATTAGTAGATTTAAGTGCCGATTCTGCAAAGCTTTAAGAATAAAAGCATCTGATAATCAATGACACTGATTATTTCCATTTTGAATAGGACAGTACTTTCATTCCTGGTATCTATCAGATTTTCAAACATGGACATATGCAACTCACCATTCAGTTATGATGTTATGCAGCACAGGAACCTACCTGGTCAAATATTGCTCCTGCTCTTATTTAGGAGTCACAGTGCATTTGTTTGTTTGCTTTAAGAAATGGGCCTATTTGCTTTCCAGATCACCATTCTCACAGTTCTAGATGTCATTTAAGGACTGTCTCCAGAGCACAGTTTCTGAAAACCAGTCACTTTATTGCTCCACTTACTACTACAGGTAGTGAAATGCATGCATGCATATGTATACATGCAGAGCACTGAGATTAAAATTTACCCGTATATTTGAGAATCCAATTAGAGCACAACAGCATACACAGGAAGAGCAGAATCTCATCAGTCTTACTGATGTACAGAATAGCTGCACAGCACAAAAGGAAAGAAAGGGAGGACTGAAGAGTTGTTTCTGTACGGTTTAATATCAGCTCTCTATTGTTAAAAACACAATCTTTGGTGAATATGAACTATCAGTTTGACTGCAGCACACTTCCAGCTGTCAGTGATCCACCCAGTAGGGTATGCAAAATTCAAGGCCTGCTAAGGCAGCTCCAAATGAGGATACAGGCCCCCACAGCAGAACCGTGCCAGGGAAGGGTCAGACTGGACCAGAACAAGGGAAAGACAGGCAGGACAATGGGAAATG
>JAOWBP010050657.1:0-18505 GCA_028571105.1 Tragopan temminckii | reverse complement strand
CAGGCTGCCCAGAGCCACATCCAGCCTGGCCTTGAATGCCTGCAGGGATGGGGCATCCACAGCCTCCTTGGGCAAAAATAGAATTCTCCTAAGGCACGGCTGATAGCGTTCAGAAGAGACACCCCAGTTCTATTTAGCAACCTCATGTGAATAGACAGTCCTCATGGAATTTCCAGGTCCAAAATCCTGCTGAGATAGCCAGCTCCGTCACAGAACCCAAACAGTTCGTTCCACAACCACCATCAGATAACAACAGTTACTCATCTCCCATCTCCTCCCCTCCTTATGCACAAACACAGTAACAACAAAAACCACCTCAGTTTCTGCAGCAGCACTCAGGATGGACTTAACACAAACCTGCTCCCTTCACCAGCACTCCATTTACACCAGGATTATTGTTGCATTCCAAATATGCTTAAGAAGATTTAAAAACGTTTATTTTACTGAACTCATAATGTTTTTATTCTTGAAGGCTCGAATATGAGAACTACTTGTGTGCAGTTTTTCTATCCAAACCCAGAAAAGAAGTGCAAAATTACTGGTGACAGCTTATTTCACGGGCCACACTCAACTACAGTGCTTGTCACCTTGCAGAAAGCGCTCCCTGCGTGCCACAAAGCTGAGAAGTAAAAAGCTGTCTACAAAATCTGACAGCGTAACTCTATGCGCATTTATGCACTACTACAAATGTTGGGCAACTTGACATTAGTATTCGTTGCTTCCAGTGCTAACTTCAGAATGGCCTTTCTGCAGACGTGTGAGCCCATCTTGCAGATGTGGCTGCAGCCTGATTTTACTGCCAGGTCTAAAGGAGAGCCGCAGTCTGAGCGCCTGGCTGTGCTGGCCCCAGCAGAGGTTCGAGGCACTTCCACAGGGATTGTATCAGCTGTGCAATTGCTACAGGAATGGACAGTACAAGATGGTCCTCTCAGCACTGCTGAGTCCAAGCACAGTGACTAACAACAAAGTACTTTATCTTGGTGAATCCACATGTTATTTGATACCATGTCGACACGCTAAATAGCTTTCTTCTGCTCTTACATCTTTACTTACAGTTGGCTTGCAGCGTTCTCACAGGACATAAATAAGAGGGAGTAAAACAGATTAACAAATCTGACGTTAATTATTTGATAAGGACTGAAATAAGTGGTTTTGATGAGACCAGGTGTGAGAACTTCAGTTTGTAAAAATTTAATATTTTTGACTCATTCAGTAAAGTTGTCCTTCATCTTCCTATCCATGACCTCTCTTTGGACAGAACTCCAGAATGTCAAGTAACATTTCCTTCTGTTTTCTTTAGAGACTTCATATTGTCTTACCCCTTTCTTTTGCTGATGCTGATGACTACAGGTGCTTCAATTTTTTAAGAATTTGTACTTTTGAAAGCAAGAAAACTTGTTTGGGTCTAAAAAGGTTTCAGGTAGAAAATCCTACCAGTTCCCTACTCTCAAATCTAGCTGATGGACACACATTCAGGGATGAAATAATTTCTCCAAATCCTTATCATTTTTCCCTTAGGAGATCCCAGTTCTTTATTTTTCTTAAACTGTAGCTCTACTGAGGAAGAACACTTGTGGTTGTGAATAAATATCTACTTTATTTTAAAAGTTTTCTGTGTCTGTGGCAGTAATTCAGATCCATCAAGGAATGGTAGGTTGGAGCTATAAAACACTAACTCTTCCTGATAGCGCAGTTTTCATGGTTAAACTACAAATCCCATAATCCAATAAAGTTCTTTGTGATAATGGTAATACTGCTACGCATTGAGATTTGGCAAATCTCAATTTCAAAAGGAAAACATTGAAAAAAAAAAAGTTAAATACTGAAAGCATTCATCATCAGCTTTAATCTCAATAAAAAAAGGGGTACTGTCATTTCATTCTTAAAAATAACCGTATTGATCCTAATTACTAAAGAATAATACACAAAACTTAAAATCAAATAGTCCAAGCCTATGATGCAGCCCACAGTATTATCTTTGATTGAGCTGTCACTTTTCATTTGTTATTTTTCCTCTTTGGCAACACAACAGGCACTTCAAAAGATGTACAACTGAAACACAGCTAATTATATTCGGTTGTTTAGAGCCATACCCAGATGGATTTTGAGCATCTTCAAGGACACTGATTCCACAACCCACCTGGGCCTGCCTCTCTTCTAGTGTTTATCCTCAGGGTGAAATCCAGCCCGCTGATACTTAGTCAGATTGTCCCTGCTGCAGCTGGTGACCACTGCCCCCTGTTCTGCTGCTGCACAGTACCCAGCAGAGCCTCATCCCACCCTTCCAAAGCCCCCATCCCAACCTCTCCTTCAGCACAGACCATCTCTCCAGACTCTCACATCTCTGCTTCAGCCCCAACAAGTTTGGTGCCTCTGCCATGCTTGTTCTGTCTTGCCCATGTTTGTCTGGTACAGGCGTTCTCAAACACGACACTGGAGATACAACGCTGGCCTCAGAGAGTAGCAAATAGAGAAGAAGAGTCCATTCCAGGGACCTGACACATTTTGGGAGTCTGCTAGCTTTCTGTGCTGCCAAAGCACAGTGCTGGTTCATGCTGGACTTGCTGTCCAACAAGACCCTGGGTGCTTTTGTACTTTCAGGACAGTCAGCCTGTGCTGCTTTACAAGTTATCCCATCTCAGTATGAGGATACTTAGCATTAACCTTCACCAGACGTTCCCATCAAGCTGCTTCTATAACCTGATGAGGTTCCTCTCAACAGCAGCCCGGTCCTCCACCATATTTTCTGCTACTCTGACTTGACATCAACTGCAAAGCTGAGCATGTGATCCATCCTGCTGTGTAAGCTGTTAAACAGATGCTGAACAGTAATGACCCCAGCATGGTCTGAAGGACCACCACCAGCCACACTTTGCACCACAGATCACCACCCTGTAAGCCATTGCCAGCTCCCAGCTGGTCATCTAGAAAGACCTCCCCCAACCCCTTCCCACAGATATGGACAGGATGGCTACCTGGGACCCTACCTTAAGCCTTCCTTGAAAACAGCTGTGACTTTCACGTTCCACAGCCCTTCAGGACCTTCCCCTTTTGAGGTGACAGCAAGAGGCCTCACCATGACATCAGCCAGATCTCTTTCTCCCTTAGATGTGCCCTGCCTGCTGCCATAGGCTCACATATGTACAATGAGATTAAGGTTTTGTGTAACCAAAGCACATGAGACCAAGAGTCCTGCCATCAATCATCACCCCCTTCTTTGGCAGGCCTGCTGCAGGCCTTTGCTATGACTGTCACCGACTACTGCACCAACACAAGTAATTTCAGTTTCAGGTGTGCCCAGCCTTAGGCTCAACTGCCTTACTCTGTTTCAGGCAAGTCTTCATTAATACAAGCCAATTAAAAGCTACATGCAACACAGTTTGTTTTCTGACTTGATAAAATACAGGAATTTCTTACTGTAGATTGGCATTTCCTTATGCATACACTGCAAACAGTGGTTTTAAGAACAGTAGTATAACTTAGATGCTACTTTTCAACTCTGCTGCTTTAGTAAGCCTCACTGAAATTGTGACACCTCCCTATTAGAAGCTCTCAAAAAAAAACACAACTTGAAAACTTGCAGTTACATTCCGTCAGTCTTCTCTTTGTGAGCAGAATCTCTCAGGAGATCGTGCTGACCTTTTGAAACCCCCCAGAAGCACCACCTACATAAATAACCTCTGCTACATCGGGTAAAAGGACCTCCAGACAACATTAACATGAAGAGAGAGGTTATAGAGGGCTAATGTCAAAAAGCACTGTTAGCAATAAGTAATGCACACAAACCATGATTGATAACAACTAGCACAGAGCCTTAATTCATCTTTTCTCCATCATTTTACTGAGAGGGACCATATCAAATTAAAGAGTGACCCAGCAAGGGTTTATTCAACCATACAAAGCAGGGGCATGAAGGAAAGACATATTAAAGTGGCAATGAAAGCGTGGTGTAATCGCAGCTTCTTAAAGGGACATTGTAGTTCACAGAGAAGATGGCAAATCTTGCATCTGACATCGTCAAATACCAAACAACAAGAACTTTCAACATACCAAGCAATGTCCTGCATTAAGGAATTGTTGGATGAAATCTCCTGGAAAACTCTTCTTAGGGACAAAGGAACAGAACAGAGTTGGCAGCACTTTAAGGATGCCTTTCTGAGAGTACAAGAGCTCTGCATCTCCCAGTATAAGAAATCACGCAGATGAGGCAGGAAACCAGCAAGGCTGAGCAAAGACCTATTGGTCAGGCTGAGGGAAAAAAAGGAGAAATATAAGCAATGAAAGTGGGGATGGGCTGCCTGGGAAGAACATAGGCATGCTATCTGGATGGGCAGGGATGGCAGGAAAGCCAAGGAATTGATCTTGGCAAGGGATGTAAAAAAACAACAAGAAGGGTTTCTTCAGATACACTGGGCAGACAAGATAGATGGGTGAAGGAGAGTGTACATCCCCATATAAATGAAAAGGGAGAGCTGGCTTCCTGAGACATGGAGAAAGCTAAGGTACTTAATGAGTTCTTTGCCTCGGCCTTCACAGCTAGTCAGGCTTCTCACATTTCTTCTGTCCCTGAACTTCTAAGTAGAGGTGGGGAGGGCAAAATCCCTCCCAGTGTAAGAGTGGAGCAAGTCTAAAACCACCTCGTGAGGCTGAATGTGTACAAGCCTATGGAGCCAGACAATGTGCGTTCCAGGGTTTTGAAGGAACTGCCTGATATGGTTGCCAAGCCTCTTTCCATCATCTTTGAAAAATCGCAGCTGTCAGGTGAAGTCCCTGATGAGCAGAAAGATGGAAACACCCTTTTTCTGTGCCTGGGAAGATCATGGAGCAGATACTCCTGGAAGAGATGTGAAGGCACATGCGACATGTAGAAGTAATCCGAGACAGCCAGTGTAGCTTCAACAAAGGGCAGATCATGCCTGATTAATCTGGTGTCCTTCTTTGATGGAGGGATGGCATTGATGGAGAAAGGAAGGGCAACTGATGTTGTCTACCTGGACTTGTGCAAGGCCTTTGACATCGTCCTGCACCACATCCTTATCCCTAAAGTGGAGATATACAGATTTGAAGGCTGTACTATTAGGTGGATAAAGACTAGGTTGGATGGTTGTCCCCAGAGAGTTGTTGTCAATGGCTCTATGTCCAGGTGGAGGCCAGTCACATGCGGTGTCCCCTAAGGGTATGTCTTGGGTGCTCTTCAACATCTTTATCAACGACACAGGCAATGGGATTGAGTGCACCCTCAGCACATTTGGTGATCACACCATGCTGAGTGGTGCAGTTGTCACAATAGAAGGGAAAGACACCATCCAGAGGAACCTGGACACTCTCGAAAAGGGGGCACATGAAAATCTAATGAATTTTAATAAAGCCAAGTGCAAAGTGTTGCACTTGGGTTGAGACAACCCCAGATATGAGGACAGACCAGGAGAAAAAGTCACTGAGAGAAGCCTTGTGGAAAAAGCCTTGGAGGTCCTAATGGATGAAAATCTGGACATGAGCCAGCAGTGTACACTTGCAACCCAGAAGGACAACAGTATTCTGGGCTTCAATAAAAGAGGGATGGTGGCAGGGAGAGAGGGAGGTGACTGTCCCCTCTGCTCTGCCCTTGTGAGGCCCCATCTGGAGTACTGCATTCAAGCTTGGGGCCTCCAGTATAGGAGAAATGTTGGAGTGGGTCCAGAGGAGGACCACAAAGATGATCAAAGGGCTGGAGCATCTCTCCTATGAAGACAGGTTGAGGGAGTTGGACTTGTTTAGCTTGGAGAACAGAAGGCTCCGGGGAGACCTCACTGCAGCCTTCTAGTACTTGAAGGGAGCTTGCAAGAAGAAGAGGGATTGACTCTTTACACGGTCTGATAGTGACAGGACAGGAAAGAATGGCTTTAAACTAAAAAAGGAGAGATCTGGGTTAGATGTTAGGAAATAAACTTTTACTCGGAGGTTGGTGAGGCATTGGAACAGGTTGCCCAGAGAAGCTGTGGGTGCCCTATCCCTGGAGGCAATCAAGGCCAGGCTGGATGGGAGCCTGGGCAGCCTGGTGCAGTGGCTGGCAACCCTCCTATGGCCGGGGGATTGGAACTAGAGGATCTTCAAGGTCTTTTTTTCTCCTGTGTTTCACGAAACTCTCCAACACATTTAAACGTATAGGAGCTCTCTTCTTTCAAACAGAAAACATGGGATCGAGAGGAGTTAAATTTGGAATTAAATTTTAAGACTCCTAAACCAGAATAGAATAGTAGTTTTGTAGCTCATTTTAACTAAAGCTTTCTGAAAGTGTCACAGTAGTAAGGGGTAGCAATAATAGATTTCATATTATTAAGGCAAGAGCAGCTAAGTGATAACAGGACAGCCACACACGGGACTGCCAGGCACAGCAGTGCTACATGAGTTGTCCCAAACAACAAGATCAGAGCTCTGATCCCGCAGTGTATTTGCTATTATTGTCAGGATAAGGCTACTCAGCATTTGATTCCATTTCCATTCAATTAAGACCTTCTTTCGGACATATCTATATGGAAAAATTACATTACTATTGGAGTATGCGATTTTAAATAATTACAAAAGCAATAGTGGTGGATGGAAACGTGATGGGTTGGGCCTAATGCAAAAGCAGCAGCACAAGAGAAAGGCAGCACAGGAAGCCAGGGAGGTGTTGCAGCTCATGCTGGAGATCTGAGAAATGTACTACACATCCCAGGCTGGATAAAGCGAGACGCCTATGCCTCTGTATCCAAATGGCATTTGTGTTAATGTGTAATCCGTATATTCCCCATTCTAATCTGCAAATTACCGTTAGATGTTAACAGCTTGAAAACAATTAATTCCTTTAGCTTCAGTGAATTATTCACTTACTTAATGTTAATAATTCATTTATTTAACATTAAGAAAGGAAAAGTCAGCAAGCTCTGAACCCAACACAACCCAGAAGTTGAAACAGTTTAGCTTCTTAAATATAAAAATGTGGTCCTTCACCTTATATATATGTACTGCAGCTGAACAACAGTCTCAGAAATTCTGGGTCACTGATGTGCTTTAATATTCTCAAGTAGACTGTTTGGAAAGAAAAAGGAAATCATGGAAACAGAATTTAAAGAACTATGTCCCAGAAAGGAGGAAAGAGAAAATTGCTTCATACTACAGACTTTAAAGAAACCTCTTTACACTGACTTTAACAAATACTCACTAGCAGACCCAACATCTGTAAACTGGTACGAAAACAGGCAGAGATGACATAGATCATCTGTGCTCTCTCAGCGACGTATCAACATTTTAAAACAGCAAAAAGCCCTCCAACTTCATGTCCCAGACAGGGGATACCACATCTTTCACCTCACAATATTAAGTCTCTTCCCAGATCCTCTGTTAATAGGATTCCTTTAGCCAGCAGATGGATTGTGAATACAGGCAGTTTCATCTACTAAAAGACAACATAAATCATCACTGAGAAAGGAGAGCCTGCAGTAAGGTTATCACCATACAGCCTTCTCCATGAAAGGTTTGCATTAAAGCATTAGTGAAATTAATTCATCTTTCATAAGAGCTTTGAGCAGTATCTGTGATCTATGATAACAACCAATTTCTCACTATGGGAAAAAAAAAAATTACTCAGGCCTGATAGACTACACAAATCTGCTTTTTTTTTTAAATGGCCTAACATTATCTGGAGTGTTGCTCCCAAAGGCATCATTTGAGTCTCATGCCTAGCCAAGAGGACCCATAAATCAGGACAGAAAGTTTTGTTAGTTTTATAGGCAGTGGGCTGTAATTATTTTGAATTGCATTATGCCTCAATCATTGTAATTACTTTTAGATCATCCTTAAGCGGCAGTAATAAAGAGAAAAGAAATCAGTCTTAAACCATTTCTCACACAAAAACATTGTAAATGCAATATGAGCAGTCTGGCTAAAACATACAAGAGCATGTAGATATGATACCCACGCGTGCATTCTGATGTGTCAACTCCTATTTTCAAAGTACACACTGTTTTCTGGTCTTTTTTAATTAGTAGCATTACTAGCAGCATTTGGCTCCAGTAATAGGTAATCACAGGGTTTAATTTTACTTTTGAAAATACCATACAATGTGTGTAGGAGAAGCAAAACCATGTCAGCTGTTTGTTCACTGTTGCTGCACTATGTCTGCTTGAGACACTCCCTGCTCTTCCCTCCAAAAAGAAAACCAGCCTAATGTAAAAACCATCACAGTTGTTTTCTAATCTTTCAAGTCAAACAAAAACCATGCTGGCTTGAATGAGCACAGAAAGCCACAGAACTGCAAATATCAGTGCCACTCCTGTCCGCATGACTGCAGTCTTGGGGAGCCCTTGGCACTTTCCCATTGTGTGAAGTTCTGAAACAAAGTAGATGAAGGCCCTGTGCTGCTCCACGAGCCCAGCAGCACTGCACGAGGCACTGTGCAGAGCAGAGCAGGTGCTGCAGGGATATGCTGATGTACCAGTGAGGAGTGACTGCAGTTTGACAACGATGGCAGCCAGGCACCGTGCTGCTGCTCGCCCACTGCTCAGCAGGGTAGGGAAGAAAATGAGGTGGTGGAAGAAGGGTTTGAGGTACAGCCAGTGCAATGAAAGCTAAAAGCAAAGGCTGTGTGGAAGCAAAAGGTGACAGTGACTCCCTATCCCACCAGCAGTGATGTTCAGCCATGCTGTGGGAAGCAGCACCTTGTTATGCAGAGTGCTGCTGGGGCAGGCAGCAGCTGTTTCAGGAGCCCTTCCCTCTCCCTACAGCTTTTGCTGCTGAGCATGATGCAAAATGGGATGGCAACGCAGTGATTAGGAACATTATAGCAGGAAGGCAACAGATCTCAAAATGATATTTAGTTGCTTCTCATGCTGCCACTCTTGTACCTAAAGCAGTGCTGCACCATACACGAATACAGAAGCTATTGCTCCAACACCAAACGTGGGAACAGATCCAGCCTCTGTTCCACCGTGTGGGTGGGAAAGCCACTATTTCCCCACAGGACTGTAAAGATCAGTTCACATAAAAGGCAGAAATAAAAACTGCTGGGTCAGTTACAGATATGCCAGTCTTAGGTGGAAGAGCAGCTGTGAAGTAACAGTGGGAATAACTCTTCACAGGTACTGAAGTACAATCCATAACTTGGCCTCTTGCTGTTAAGTGCAGTAGCGGCGCTCGTGCTGCTGTTAGATGCTCTCAGCACTATGAGGAAATCACTGCAGCACCGCCTGCATCCTGCTTATGCTCTCAATCACCTGCACTGCTGCAGCTTATTGCTGATGGAGGAGCAAAAGAAATACCTGGGTAACCGCCTGAAGTTCTCTCAAAATGACATAATGCCTAACTCCAAAAGAGTATTTGAGATGTTTATTAGAGGAGATAAAAATGCATACAACTACGTTAAAGATACTTTCCTTTCCAGAAGAGAGGAAAATAGATAAATAAAGTTAATATCAAAGTTGAGACAAGAAAGAAGAATAACCAGTATCCCATCAGGTTGAAACTATTTCTGCAACCTTATTCCAAGCACACTTGTACTACTTCAGTGTCTCTAAGTGTGGATACGTACAAATTCTAAACTAATTCTTAAAGTCTATTTAGTTCTTTCTAATACTAAAGTGGCAGTGTATCAGCTAGATCCACAGCTGTTACAGGAATTCAACAAACATATTCACCCAGTTTGTAGTCAACAACAACCATTAAACACAGCCACGTCCTAGACGTTCTCACAAAATTAAGAACGAACAAATTGAAGTCAACTCCAAATAAAAGAACTGCAGACAAGGACAACAGCTGCACATGGAATTGCACCTACAAATGCAATGGAAGAAAGCTGGCAGCTTATCTTGTGTTTCTGAGTTTGAAAGAACCTCCAGTTCAGACACGCAGCACTCCCCAGTTGTTAGGAGAACAGCAAGAGAAGGGAATGCCAGGGCAGTGTGAGAGGAACACACAAATACCTGAAAGTTTCACGTATTCTTGTGCTGGTAAGAAACTATCCCCACATACTTGCAGCGACTGGAGAGTACCTAGCAAGGCTGAAGAGAAACCAGCAGCGCTGCAGCCACAATTACAGAGCTGAATACAAATGGGACCCATTCAGAAGCCATGTCTCACCCTGTCAGGGAGTAAGTCTCCCTGGAACAGATTTGCAATTAGCACAGTTTCCTGTTTCTTTGGTTTTAAATGTACAAACAAGACTTTTAATCACTGTCTCCATCCTTCACAACCATTTCCTACTACACAAAGAACTCCATTTGAACTCCAAATTCACACAATGACTAAACATGTTATAGGTTGTACGTACCTCAGGGAAATAATCCTGTGGAAATTTCTCCTTTTCCAGCATGGGTGTGCTTTCTAAAGTGTCTGAGTAGATTTCTTTCCCAGTAACCTTCTTATACTTCTTAGCTAGGAGAAGATATAAAGCAAACTTAACATCTGTATCTTACAGTACCCATCGGAAGAGCAGTGGCATCTACGTAACATGTAGGGTCTTAGCAAACATACACAAACACTGAATTTTTCTTAGAAAAAAAGCAGACCACTGAAGCATACACACCTGGCTGCTTATAGCTGGCATTCTCAAGCCATACAGTTAGTGGCACTATTACTTTTACTATTCAGAGCACTGTACAGTGTTGGAGATAAGGTCTCCATGTACTCCTGCACTCTAACCTCCTGACACGGCTCTTCCAAGAGATGTATGTTTACATCCTAAGCTAGCATCCAACCATTTACACTGGTTAATTAAGAGGAAAAACAATACAATACATATTAAGGTGGAAAACAAATTCTGTTATTGAGTAATGACTATTTGCTTGGTTTATCTAGCAACTCTCTTCGGATTTTAAGCCCACCTAGCTAAACAACACCCGATGATTCTAACACATTAGTAATCACAACTTTTACACAGCAAATCACTATGCAGTCATTCAGAATATCTTTGCTTTAAATCAACAACATTGAGGGTCTTCCTTCATGTATTGTGTGGCCACACCTAAACCTTCTGCTGGGCTGGCTGTGGCAGTGGGAGCGAACCCAGCAGTGCCTGCAGGCTCCTAACAGGACACAAGCTGCCCATGGGCTGATCAGCCTATTCCTCCTGTAGAACTGATCTGAGATGGATTTGTTAAAAAAAAGTAAAATAAAAGATGCTGGTTCTACTGGGTATCTGGTGAGAATACCAATCAATATGAAAACTTGTCACTTTAAATAAAGTAGTTGATATAACCAGAGGAAACATTAATTGCAATCTATGAATTTATCTTCAAGGGAAAGAAAATTAAGCATCGTTCCTTATGTGACAATCAATTTGAGATCTGGCTCCACTAGGAAGCCTAAACAAATAACCTAATAAACTAATGTGCCATCATTCTAAGTAGATCACGGACAGATGTACCTCTGTAAGTAAGTTTAACATTACTAGCAAAAAGATTCTGGTGTCATTCAGGACACAGAATACATTAGGCATAACTGTAAGAACTGAAGATTTTTGCTATGAGTACCAAAATAAAAGGTAGCACTTGGCAGAAAGGAGGCATTTTACCATCAACTTATATTAACATCAGTGGTAACTATGAACCAGTGATTCATTTACACGACTGCTGACAAACCAATCCAGCAGAAAAGAAGCATGCCTTCTCATGTACCTTTAAATAAAAACACTCCAGAGTAAACTACATCTGTTCTGTTAACCAAAGTTGCAGCACTGCTCTGTGGACAAGAGGCAGATCAAAATCACCCATCAGCAAAACCCTCTGCTGGATGACGGCTCTTCAGAGCAGTCATCTTTTCAGTAGTTAAACTGTAAGTAAACTCTGAGGTGTCTGACAACTGTAGAAACAGTTCAACACCTTCTATGCTGTAGCCATAATGTAGGAGGACCATAGGAAAAAATGCTCGCTTTAGAACTCAAGTATCTCTTCTTAAGAACTCAAGACCAGAAGCAATCTTCTCTTCCATAGACTGTATTCAGTCACATTCAGTTATGAAGTGAATTCTGAAAATATGCAGTAACGTTACAGGAATATCAAATTGTATATAAACACAGATTTTCTGCCAGCTTTTGAGTAGAACTGGAATTTCATAATGATTTTGGCCCAGCGAATGTATCCATTTGGATTTTACATCTGATTTAAGACCTTAATGCACCTTGGAAATCTCAACAGTCATGAGAGAGACATTCTAATGGAATCCTTCAGGGTGACATTTTACCAACTCTACACTGGGAGACTGATTCTGTTCCACATCAGGGATCAGCAGGTGACTTCCAACACCATTTCAGTGCAGCACAGCCTTCCTTAGATTCTTCTTAGGAGTTTTTCTTTCCAAGTTATAACTGGGCCCAAACATATCTTTTTATGCACGGTTCACACCTCACCAGGCTTTGCTAAAGAGCAATTATACATTTTGATGAGCAGAATAAAACGCCTAACATTAAAAACGTTTATTTTCTGAAACAAGCACTTGTTAATTTCTCACATACTGATTACTTTTCCCTACAGTTTTGCCTTTGTTTCTCATTTTTTAATTCTTAAACTTTCTTTTAAAAACTCTATAGTAGCAAATAAGCTGTTGAATAATAATGAATAGAGCCAGAAAGCATTTCCTCTCCTTACTCAACTGTCATTTCGCTCTGTCAGATGTCACTGGAGTGACACAGCCACCTGGGAACACAGCTATCTATGCCAGAAGGAGGCAGCTTTAGTTTCAGAGAGAAACTGCTAGTTCTCCAGCACTGGTATGATGCAATTGTAGTGGTACTGATCAGGAATTCGGTGTGCAGATACAGCTCACATACTATGATACACAAAGTCATTCACGTGGCAAAATGAATAAACAGAATGTTGCCATCATAAATAAAAACGCATGGAATCTACTGATTCCTTTGCTTCACAAGCACAGTGGATCAACAGACCATTCAGTTCTGGGACGAAAGCAACATGTTAGACACCCAGCTTCACATGCAACACCAATTTCCTCCAGTATTTCAATTCTGCACACAGTTTACCCACTAAAGAGCATCTCTATCATTACCCAGTGTCTGCTAATGGGAGAAAAGGCTAGACACTGAGGCTGATCTCTCATTAGAAGTCCCTACATCACTGCTGAGTTCTCCAACACGCTCCCTCAGAAATAAAATATGCTTTGAACTGCCTATAATATTAGATCTAAAATTTTCCTTAGGCATTGACATCAGCAATGACAGATGGACTTACGCTGGCTAAGTCTTTAATTGTTATATATGTGCAACTACCACTCAAATATTTCAAGAAAGAAAGATTCTGCTGCTGCAATTATACGAGCAGAGACAATTTGTCTCGACTGAGAATAAAAATAACGTATCCATATATTTAAGAAAACTAGTTCTATAGTTACCAAGATTTTAGCAGTGTCTCAAGTTAATGGGATGCTAGATGTAGTATTAATGTGATTCAGCTCAAGAGGCTAAATGAAGCTTGCAACATTTCTGTTCCCAACTGAAATAACATAAATTTTACATAATCTTTGCTATATACACCTTTGGGAAGCATTCAATAATTGTCTGCAATATTTCTAATACACAGTGTAACTTGCCTAACATTACTTAAAACTTCTGAGATTTAGCAAGACTTCTAACCTGATGGATCAATGTGGGTTAGAAACAATGACACTTTCCTACCGACCTGTGCTGCTCTGAAGTAATTTGAGCCATAAATCTACCTCAGCCACATTGCAAAATGGCCATCGCTGTTGGACATTTAAGGTCTCGGTCCTATATCTGGTCTACATGGAAGAACCCTGTGGTCATTCAGAATTCTTTTGAAATCATCAGGGATCTCTATGGATCCAAAGGTCCCTTTTGCATGGGAATGATTAATGCACCGGTTTTCAACCTGCAGCCAGTCTATTGACTTCTTATAAGAGATCAATAAAAGGTAAGAAAAGGAACGCCTATCATCAATGGACTTGTATGAATTATACAGAAATTTGCATATCACAGAAAAACTGCTAGACACTGCTTTCAGGAAAAGATGACAGCACTGCCTTCATGTATAAAGCCAGTTGACAATTAATAGCATTTAATTCCTTTGCTTACCTTTAAAATCAAACTGGTAGATGTTTTTCAAAGATTCATGAAGAAAGTAAAAACTTCCTAGAGCCTGTAAAACAAAACATAGGAAAGTATAAAACATCTACTTTGGCTTACTGAAACCAAAGCAACATGCTTTCCAACAACAAAAAATAATCAAATAATAAATAAAATATATATTTTTTTACATTTCATAGTATCTATAAAAATATTAACTTCCTTAGCTATTTCTCTGATGCTTAATACATAGTTATAAAGAAGATTGTTAACAGCTGACTAAGCAGGCATACGTTCAGAAATGCCAAATTGATGGATGCGGTTCATAAAACAGACAAGTGCCTTTCTAAACACAGAACGCATTCCCACAGTTCTTTCACAACTTCTGGAGACTGCATACTGCAGAGAGTAGAGTTAAGATATTCAATAGCCCTGGAGAGCCAGCTACAGGACCTCCATCTTCAGAGTGAGGTGGACATAGCAAACGACTGCCAACTGCAGAGCAGGCATAAAACTAAACATCTGACAAGAGTGTTGGGAATATTTATACATGCTCATACAGCTTTCCCTGTTAGTAAGCGATGCGACAGTAATGATAATGACTGAACAGTACAGAACGTTCACCTCTGCAAGTCACACCTGGAGTGCAAGTGCTACAATCAGTACTGGTGCAAAGCACACAGAAACAAGTATTGTCACACAATGTACAGACCTTAAGAGAAAAATATATAGAAGTATTTAGCAGGGGGCTAGGATGCTTGCGTACATGCCAAGTTTCTTGAAGCTGGCGTGACTGCTGTGTTGCTAAGTATACCCAGAAGCAGAGTTTATTGCCCACAAAAAAACAATGAGAAATGAGTTACCATTGAAAATAAAATATTACACATTCATAGTTTTGATTTAGGTAGGATGTATAATCATAACTCCTTCTGCTGATTGAGTCCTGAGAATCTGTCTTTCAAACAGTGACTCAATTCAAATAAGGAATTCTGTAATGGCTTTAATGAGTCATCTATGACCAATTAAAGCATGCAGATAAAGAAATAATCTGTACCGTACATACAAACTCCAATCTCAGCAAATTTATTTTAAAAGCATAAACCCATTCATATTTAGCAAAATATTAGTACCCCTTCCTTACAAACACTGAAGTATTTTCCATGGTTCTGAGGATTTCCGAGATCTTAAGCCTTTATTCAAGGATTATTATTACGTTCATCATCAAAGAAAGCATCCTTGCGCAGGATACCACTTAAGCATACCCCTTACTTCACAGGCACAAGCATCTGGGTCCCAAAACAGACAAGAGCTGAAACGCTACTTCCAGAATGAAGGCAATACAGGGCGCGTTGTTCAGCCCGCAAAAATGTCAGATAGCTTCCTATGCATTCACAGAACTCCACAATCCTGGAGCGGCCGAGGCTGGCAGAGCCCTCCGGGTCCCTCTCGTCCCTCCCGCCTCAGCAGGGCGACCCAGAGCAGTGCCCAGCCCTGCATCCAGGTGGGGTTGGAGATCCCCAAGGAAAACAGCCCACAGTCCCTGGGTCTCTGTGCCAGGACTCAGCCAGGTGCTTGCAAAACAGGGGCACCCCTGAGAAGAGCTCGGCTCCAACACTGCATTCACTCTTCAGGTATTTATACACATTGATTTCAGGACACTTTTCCCTGCCACAGAGCTCCTGTGAGATACCCTATGCCTCCCATGCCATATTCCTCAGACAGCTGCAATCTGATTTACAGAACAGCAATTGGCACCAATTGTACCATGCTCCAAACCGACAGCGAGTGCCAACAATCCTTAGTGCGGTGTCTCAAAACCCAGGCCCGAAGTGCAGGAGAGCAGACGTGGCTCTTGAACGGGCCATGAGATGCCCAAGGCTGCCCAGCAGCTGCTGCCCACGACCACACACAGTCTTCTCAAGAAGTGAGAAAGGATAAAGCCATTTCATTTTGTCTTTTTGCTTCTATAACAGCAGAGACCCTCCTGGCACAGCTCTGTTTTGGTTCAGTGACTGCTGCATTATTTATGAGATACTGCACATCCAGAGATTAAACATTTGCTGATTTGTCAAAAACACAAACATGAGGTCCTACCCATCTCCTTGACACGTTAGTCCATCCAACAGAAAACACTGTCACACATTTAATTGATGGGTACACCTCCCTGTGACCCAGTCAGCTTGCTTTGGTTCTTGGTTTGCTTTCTTTTAATATGGAGGAGGAAAAGAAGAGAATGCAGCGGACACTCTTGCCAAGGACTCAAGGTTAAGTGTCCTGCAACAAGGACACACCACCAGAATAAAACAATCCCAATACTAGATAGAAACATTACAACCTACTAATTAATTTCTAATTGAATACAGTATCATTAGTGACTAATAAAATGTCGCTGACTCAAACTAAATCCTTTGGCTATTAAAAAACTTCAGAGATTATTTTAAGATATTTTAAAACATTAACATGTCATAAAGAGAGGATTCCTGTTACCTGTATAGAGAGCTGGCCTTAAACAAAAGCTTACAACAAAAGTATAACATCAGATTTAAATTATTTGAATTGGATATATACACACTACAAAAAAGGAAAATAATAAACAGCTATATGAGTTGTCAGTTACAAAATCTGGCAAATTTTCAATACCTAAAGGGGGGGTTGTAAGAAAGAAAGGGGACAGACTCTCGAGCAGGATCTGTTGTGACAGGACAAGGAGAAATGGTTTGGAACTAGAAGAGGAAGAAGTGTGTTACAATGGGGGCAGTGAGGCACTGCATGGGCTGCCCAGAGAGGTGGGGGTGATCCCTGCAGACAGCCCAGGGCAGGGGATGGGCTCTGAGCACTTGATGGAGCTGTGGGTGTCCCTGTGCATTGCAGGGGGCGGCACCAGGTGGCCCTTACAGGTCCCTTCCAACTCAAACCATTCTGTAATGCTTTGATTCTTTAACTATGAATCCTGAAGCTTTTGTATGCAATGTGTCAGTCACTAAAAGAAGAAGAATCAAGATGCTCTAAAAACTTTTTTTTAGATGCATAACTGTATTAAAATAGTACTGCCACTTGTTCTCAAGCTACATATTTATTTCTGGGCACCCCGATTTGCTCGCTGCTTGACTTCCTACAGTTTCAATCTCTTTTTTTTTTTTTTCTTTAAACTGATTTTGAAATTAGTACCCATACAGCTTCAGGAACTGTTACTATCAACATTAAAGATAGGCTTTGACAGCGTACTTCTAAACATGCAATTGAAAAGAAGTAAAGCCCTAATGGAATGGAAATTACAGCTATCACTATCTTCCGCATTGTTACAGACTTAATCAGGTTTCTGTAAATAAATGTTAACTTGTAACATGATGGAGTGCAGATATAACTCACTGCTGTAACGCAATGAAACAAAAGTAAAAAGAAAGTTTCTTGCTGGGCCAAAGCCCAGGCCCTTTTCTTGAGAAGATTATGTCAATTCAATTCATTTCTCACACAATCAGAGGGCATATCAACAGTAAAGTTAAATTACATTAATTCAAAGTCCATGACTTGGCTTTACTTTGTTACTTGTATTTTTAATGCTACTTGTAGAAAGTAATATTAGTACCTATAATAGCACTAGTACATGCAGTATCTAAGTAATATACAGAAACGCTTTACAAGTTATAAAATGCCCCAAATGATTAAAATTCTAAGCTCAAGGAAGAAAGCCCCTTGTTTGTTCCATTTTAAGGACAGCTTAGATGTATTACTGCACTAACTGCATACAGTCTGTAAGCATGTATTTTTACTACAATGCAATCCCTGAAGCGCTGTTATGTATTGCAACTCTCTCACCTTCTGCCTTATCTATGGTGGCTGCTGCAGAACAATGAATCCCTGACCCTAACCCCAATCTGCACAGACTTAAGTCTTCTTTAAAAATGTCTTTCTAGAGGAGAAGCCTGAAGAATAATATGCACTGAAGGTGACTTTACCTGAGCAGGAGATGATATACATTCCAGAGCCCAGGGTCCCCCTGACTGCCTTGCAGCAGTCTCTGACCAGACAGATCTCTCAGTTTCTGCTTCAAGCATTCAGGGGAACCTCATTTCTGCGAGTAAGGCTCAGACACTGCAAACACCGTCGGCCACTATGGACCCAAATCCTACTGCTATGCCAGGAAATAAATAATCTGGGAGATGGTACATACCCTGCCTCTTCAAACACCAAGCAGCCACAAAGCTGCACTTCATGAACCCAGACACAGAGTGACAAGTGAATGGAGAGCTCACGAATGCGTTCAGATTACAGAGCTCTAAGTTTGTTAGGCCAACTTACTAGCCCTTGAATTCATAACTACTAAAATCACAGAATCACAGAACGGCCTGGGTTGAAAAGGACCACGATGATCATCCAGTTCAAACCCCCTGCTATGTGCAGGGTCGCCAACCAGCAGACCAGGCTGCCCAGAGCCACATCCAGCCTGGCCTTGAA
>JAOWBP010050656.1:0-18516 GCA_028571105.1 Tragopan temminckii | reverse complement strand
CCCCCGGCCCCAGTGTAATCAGAGGTCTCTGCAGCCGCACAGTGGCCTTTTAATATTATCACAGCCCATCCAGTGGTTTTCCTTCAGCTGCCTTCATCACAATGTCTACTGGTCATCCTCTCATAATTTGCTTGCTTCGATGCCCATAATCTTTCTTCCTCACTCTTGTGATTACAAGTTCTTTTTTCTTGTGATCTGAGAAAGAGTGGTTTTGTAATATTCTTAACTACTTAGAAAAACCATATTTAAGAAAGAAGAAATCCGTATCATGAAATACCTGAAGGTTACTAAGCCCCAGCTCCTAATTTGTGATACCTATTGTGCTGTGCTAAAAACCATTAAATTTAACTATACATTTACATTTATCAAGCAGCCTTGATAAATGTAGGTACATACTTTCTTCTCTAGTTCTATACCTCAGTGTTAATATTTTTTTCAAAGCATTCTCATCAAATCTGTGTGGATATCCTTAGAGCACCCAGTTTGGGAATCAAAAGGAAGTCACTAAATTCCAGCAATCACAGATTCACAGCATGAAGGGACTAATTACCATCAACTCTTAGCAACAACAAAAATATATATCCAAGTCAGCATTCCACCAGCAACTTAAACAGGACCCAGAAGAAGTACTGCATATCCTTTTCTTTGCATCATCTAGAGGAAGTCTGAATGCTGGGAAGACATCTGACTGTACACTTAGTAGCATATTAGGCTTGGTAGTCTGCTTGGTCTTGTGCTGTTGGAGCACAAATGCTTGTTTTAGCACGATAACTAACAACAGCATTAAAAGAACTGAGCACAAAAGTGATGTTGTGGTTAAAGCCTGTCATTTCACCACAGACAGAGGCAGATCATATAATCTAGCCACAAGATATCTGTATGTTTTGAGTTAGGCCAGTGATTAATTGTGTAATCTTTGATGCCTTTCTTTACTTGCTGCAGCATTGATACCATAAAGCATCGATCAAGAAACTCTGTAAGACTCCAGCTGGAGGGTTAGAAAGTAGGCATTCTTTAATATCAGTGCTGGATGTGTGGGAGCAACTATATAATAAAGTCACTTTGACAGATGAGGTGAATTCAGTATTATGATTGACCCTTTTTGGTCTCAAGTGTGGTCTTTTTTACTCAACTCCTATTGTTTTATTTATTTGATGCCTAAACTTGGGCTTTACACTCCAATAAATAGTTCTCTTGAAAGTGCATGTACCATTAAACAGCCAGACACTTCTTGGAGGAGGGGTACAGCAAACAGACAGGAGACAGCAGTCATAAGTAATGTAACTTCTGGCTGGATGTAAAAAAGAACACACTTCCAGTGCAGTGGGCCAGGCCCAGGAAAGAGATGCCCAGAGGCTGTGGAATTTCCATCTTTAGAGCAGTTCAAAACTCATCTAGACAGGACCCTGACCAATTCCATCTAGCTAACTTTGAAGTTAGCTCCACTTAGAGCAGGTATTTAGTCTACATAACATCCAGAAGTCCTTTCTTAGGGCAGATACTTAGTCTGCATTACATCTAGAAGTCTATTTTTTATTTACTTATTTACTTATTTATTTTGTCCTGCTTCCCAGGTGAGCATTGTTCTCTGTGAAGCTTTCCTGAGGAAAAAAATATTCATATAGATGCAGAAATACTCTTCTCCTTTAAGTAACAAAATCAGGGAAATGTCACTTTACCATTTTTTAGTAACTACTGCCCCTCAAAAAATAATAGTGCTAGGAATGCTGTTGTCTACTGTAGAATTTGCTAACATGTCTCAAAAACTGATAATTTGACTCTCTTTTTTCTGGCTGAGGTGTTTCTTGCTCAAGTTGAAGCTCAGTTTTAAGTTCCATTTGTCCTGCTTATCTACGATAAACAGCCTTCCTAGGATGAGATGTTTCTCTTCCAAGATCCAAGACTGCTAAGAATAAGAACAAGGACAGACAACCTTGACATGAGGGTACAAGTCCAAATCAGTGACCAATTAAAGGAGACTATGTGCCCTTGTGCCCAAATATAGATAAAGTGAGGAGTGGGATATCTCCCTTTGACAACCAAAAGCTACCGAGGACATCCATGTGTGTGCAGAAGATTTAAATACGTTATGTAACCTTATACTTATGTAATGCTACGCACATGTAATAGGTAGGTGTGACTAATGTATTAGATAGGCATACGGTGAAAACTTTTTGATTATAAATAGAAGCCAGTGTAAAGTCTTGGTTTGCTTGGTTTTGAGAGTATTCCACTATGTGCCCTGCACAGACTAAGTCAGTGTCTCCTCTCCAAAGAACTGTCTTTTTGAATGTGTTTCAGGAGATTTATAATTGAGAACAGATTTACAAAGTATCTTGCCTAGAAATGTTTAAAAGGATTAAAATAGACTCTGCCATTAATAAAGAAGCAACACATATTTCCTTCTGTAGACAGCATTCCTTTTCTGCATTTTTCTAGGCTCTCATTAGGCTCAAGTTGGAAACAGGAGTATGTGTACCTCTGTGGTGTGTCAACCATATTAGCTGATGAGAAAAGATAAGTTTTCCACTGTATTCGCAGCACCACCTCTTTTTCACCTCTTTTTCATGTTGTTCTATCCTGAATTGCATAATGCTAGGGACATGGATTCATCTCAACTGGTAACAGCATGAGATACAGAGAAGAAGATGAACCAATGAAGGCAGATTTTTTTTTTTTTTTTAAATATAGTACTGATATAGTCAGTATACATATAGTATGTAACTATAATTTCTTTTTGTGGTTCCATATAATTTCAAAGTCTTAACACAAGCTTGCCGAAGATTTAGTATTTGAACTTGTAAGAGTTCACTTTTTTTGAGAAATTCATTCAGAACTTTTTACTAACAGTTTGTAGGGCTTACTTGGTTTGTTCAGCCCAGAGCAGAAAAAGCTGAGGGGATAGCCAGGTTCTCAAGATCGTCACTTAAACTGGGGCTCCCCAGCGACTGCAGATCTGGATGATGGTGAAATATTAGTGCAATTGATGATGTATCTTTCTCAATCACTATTTCTAACCTGTGTAAGTAAGTACTGTAGTAATGATTAGATACATTAGCTTGCTTATTTTCTTTATTTTTAAGCTTATCTTCTGACTGTAGGCACTGCTTTATTTTTTGTATTGTTTTGAAATAGACAGTAAAATAAGCATACTTCTTTTGTTGGTGTTTGTGTTCTTCCTGTTGATCTTTCAATTGGCAAAACATTTGGTGTTGCTGACAGGGTTTGAAAAAACATAGCAATTTAAATTTAAATGGAATGTATTTACTCCATCTGAAGTTCCCTGTTGGGAAGACCTCCCCTATAGTCAACTGGCTTTTGAGTGTGCTAAGGTTGGAGGATCATGTGAACAGTGGCAAAGTAGTTTGAAAAAAGTTGAACCACTGGATATATTAAAATGTATCCAAAAATTTCCTGTTGATAAAGGGAAAGAAACCGTGGGCTTGGGAAGATGAGGATAGATCTTGTTAGCAGCATATTGGAACCAGCACCAGCAGGAAGAGCAATTGTTGTTAGTGTGCTCCTGTATGGAGAATCAAGTGTGTGATTTACAGAATCAGATCATGACGTTGCAGTGTGTCAACAGTTTATGGGCTGGTTTGGCTCCCGGTTTGGGAGCCAGTGTCCGAAAACTGAAGTCTTTAATGCTGAGGTGAGACATACAGTTGGGGTGAGCAAAAGGGAAGAGAGAGAGAGGGGTCTCATGACTTTGCCAGGTGTTTTATCTCCTCTCCAAACACAAAGTCCTTTGGGGTATGTAGTTCGTCTTCTCTTCTGGGACAGGTACCCAGAACTGGAATATTAACGCTTTAACTACATGATGTTACGATGTAGAATACCGATAACCAGAATTCACAAAACCATGACACGGTGTCAAAATAAATTGCATGTTGGTAAGTTGCATGCTTATCAGACTGTACCTGAAAAGTCTGCTGATTGGGTTGCACAGTACAAGAGAAGAAAAGGGCAAGTGAATCATAAGAAAGTGTGTTCTGTGGTTGCAGGAGCAGGTATACGGTGGGATCCTGATAAAGGGTATGGAGGTATTTGGGATTCCACTGATTCTGTTGAGGCTGGTTCCTTGTCAGTTATGAGTGTAGTTATGAAGTTAAGTGTGTAAAACCAGCGTGGAGGAGAAGAGTAGAATTGGATGCTGCTGGGCAGCCTGTGAGGAAGGATGTGGTAGAAGATTATATTCAGCATGAAATAAATTACATAATTGAGCAGTTTAAACAAAGGCCAGGGGAACCTCTGATTTCGTGATTGGTGTGTTTGTACAACCAGGGAGATTTGGGGTCATTTTAGATGCAAGAGATACTAAAAAGTTTTTAGTTTTCAGACTGGACACTGTTGTGTATGATACATTTTGAAATAATGACAGGGGCAGTCATTGGTGGACTGCTTGGGGATGTAATGCTAAGTACTCCAGAGTGAGTGACTGGCCAGTATCTGTGTGCCCATGCTACACTTTGCAGGATTGTGTGTACAACAAATTAAAGGAATAAGGGATAAAATGGGCCATTTTTCTGGAGGATGCTGATACTTTGATTCAGAATACTTTGTCTGTTGCAGTGAGGAACGGGCAGATTAAGACTGCCCATATGACATATAAAAATGTGATTATTACTCTCTTGGTCAATGAGACTGGGAACTCCCTCAGAGAAGTAATTGAAAAAGTTAAGTAATTGGAAAGGTTAGGCAAACTTAGAGAATAGTGCCTCCAAGGAAGTGCAGGGAACCGAGGTATCCTTGATAATTTTAAGGAAAATGAAAATCAAGTTTCTCAAAGGGAAGTGCTTACAGCTTTTCTGAAAGATGGTTTGTCTTGTGATAAGACAGATGGCATTCCAACTAAAGAACTGTGGAGAATATGCAAACAGGGAGGGTTGAACAAACCTAATAAGAAAGTGCAGCAGGTCCAGGAGCAATTCAGCCCTCAGCACCTCCTCTGAAGCCTTAACGTGATTTTACAGAGGACTACCTGTAAGTGGATTGACTGTTCTAGTGGAAAAGGAGGACTGGGAGCTGTTTTCTGACTTGTATACTTGGAAAGACACTAGGGAAATAGTTCAGCATAATAAAAAGACTGAAATGATGGCCAAGCTCTGCTGCAATGAGCATGGAAGGACCATCAACTCTATGTAGATCTTCAAATATTTTGGAAGAACGGGTTCTCCCAAATTGCAAAAAACTAAACCAATGCTGGAGTGGAGGCCTCCTTAGTATATGGAAACCCTAGGAAATTTTAAGGACAACCTGTAATTACTGTAGCCTTGGGTGGGAAACAAATTGAAGCTGTGCAAACACAAATAGAAATGAAAATAGGGAACCTCCCACAGCAGTTATATCCTGTTGTGATCATTATGGTCCTGGAATATGTAATTGGAATACGTATTTTGAAGGGACAGACCTCGAATCTCTCTGATGGTCAATATCAATTTCAAGTAAAAGTAATATTAGTGCCCAAACAGTTTAAATGGGAAAGTTAAAATGCCACCTAAATAAATTTCTAATATACCTAATTAGTAATCATGAAACAATATAGAATCCCAGGAGGGCATGAATAGATATTACATACCGTCAAGGCATTTTACAAACAGGTGTTTTAAAACCCACAACCACTGCTTGGAATAATCCAGTGAGGCCAGTAAAGATAAGTGACAGAACCTGGCAAATTCTGCAGCTATAGAGAACTAAGCGAAACTCCACTGCTTGTCATCTACAGTGCCAGATACTGTTACTTTGATCGAAATAGTACGAATGCAAATAACTCATTATATAGATGATGTACTGATTCAGGGAAACAATGAGGAGGAAATGCAAAAAATATTGGAACTGGTAGTGGATCATATGAAAGACTGGGAAATTAATCCTGCTAAAATTCAAGCACCGTCCTGAAAAGTGATCTTTTTAGAGATTCAGTGGCATCACCGGTGTCTGGAAATACTACTCGTAGCTTGACAGAAAATTTTAGGTTTTGCTGTATCAGAAAATGAAAATGAGGTGCAGAGATTTATTGGACCATTTGGTTTTTGGAGGCAGTGACAAATTTTAACCACTTTAGATAAAATAACAAGAAAGAAATATGAGATTTAAAGGTGGAGTGAGCAGCAGGCTGCCTTTGAATTAGCAAAGGAAGCTATTTAATGGGCTTTAGATTATGGCCCATGCAAAGGGGGAGGTAGAGTTAAAAGCACCTCTAAATGGATCACCAATTGGAATCTTGGGCAAAAACAGTGAAAGAAAAGGGCTTCCTTGGGGTTTTGGGGAAGAAAATTGATCAAGGGAATGTTTGCTAGTCAACTAGTTTGCTAGTGTCAAGTTGCCCAGGCCTCATTCAAACTGGCAGTGAACACCTCCAGGGATGGAACATCCATAGCTTCTTTGGGCAGCCAGTTTCACTCTCTGTATTAAAAATTTATCACTAGCATCTAATCTAAATATCTTCTCTTGAAGTTTAAAGGCTTGTCCCTTGTCCTGGCCCTGTCAGACCATGTAGAAAGTCTATCTGCTTTCACTCTACTAGCTCCATTCAAATTTGGAAGGCTGTACTACGCAACTAATAAAAAAATATAGATGTCACCCTGAAACTGCTCTTTTTCATGATTTCTATTAAAATTGAGTTCTCTGAGTGAACTTCGCTTATTGTAATCATATTAAAATTGCAAAACAGATTTATTTCCCAAAGTCTGCCTGCCTCCAAGGTGTGACCATCCTTCCTCAAGCATGCGCTCAGATTTTTTAGAAATAAATCAAGGAGAATTTACACCGATTGCATCAGCAGGATGTATGGTTAGCGTTTCCCATCTTTAGTGAAGATACCATCATACACAAGCTTGGAGAACATCGTTGACTTCTGGGATCAGTTGACGGGTTGAGCCTCTCTTCCCCCTCTATCTGCTTACCCTTTGGGTGAGATACTTGGTTATACTGAGTGCTTCTCTCGGGAACTTAGAAATCTCTGTGGAGTCATTCAGTTATTTTGCACATTTGCTCTTGATTGTATTATTCACATTCTAGTTACTTGCGTGTGCTTTGCAGACAAATTTCTTTTGCAATCCAAAAGAATCTGCACTTCTTCAGCTTTGATTAAGAGCGCATTCATTAACCTATCTTCTATGAGTTCTCACTGAGCTGTGTCCAGACTCTCTGGGGATGGTGATGTTATCTCATCAAAAGCAACTCTCTGCATCATGCTATTTGTGCATCTGTAATCACAACTGTTCAGCATATTGAATGCAATGAATTACTGGAAGGCAATTTGGAATTTTCTATGCATATTGTTCGATTACTCAGAAACATTCAATAGAATAAACTAAAAACATGGAGTCCAAGAATAAGTAAAAGTGGATTAAACTTCTGGTTGGATATCCTCTTCTAACAGTAAGGTGAACTTTCGGTTTGCCCAGTGCCAGGTCTTACAGGTCTTAGTCTTAAGGGGCTCAATTTAGGCAGGAGACAAGAAAGAAGTTTCCGCAAACAGCTGAAGTTACTCTTTAAAAACTCCACTCAATTACAAATCACAAACCAAGCACACTTAAACCTTATGTTCATCAATGCAGATGAGCTCTTTAAAATGCTAAGACTCAAGGTAATCTGGGTTGTAAAGAACATCCCAGGTTGAGTTTGTGATCTTGAGCAATATGGAAGCTATGTAAAGGCACATGCAAGACGAGGAGGTGATCTGAGGCAGGAAGCATAGTTTCACCAAGGGCAGATTCTGCCCGGCCAATCTTGTGGCCTTTTATGATTGAGTTTTGGTGTTGGCCTACAAGAGTATTGAATGATGCCATCTGTCTGGATTTCTGCGAGGCCTTTGATGTGATCTCACACCACGTCCTTATCTGTAAACTGGAGGGAGCAGGATCTGAAGGCTGTACCATATACAGTGGGTAAAGGCTTTGTGCCTTCTACTTCTGTCTATTTGGGCAGAAGAAAGGTGGTCCACATGGGCAAACTTTACTAGGAATTATGCCATCCATCATAACAACTGTGCAACAGAGGATTGCCTCCACTGAGTGCAGATTTTTTTATTTTGTTTTTATTTTTTTAAGGAGCAAGGTATGCAGGTTCTTGTTCATCACTGGAGAAAAATGTGAAGCTAATAGTGGTGACTGTGCAGTGGACTGCAGCTGATAACTTGATCTATCAAGTAGTGTTCTTGTAGGTTTTTTGTCTGTTTTCTTTTCCATGGAAATAAATAGGAGACAGTATTTTCAGAGGAGTATATTCATTTATTGTGAACTTTTATTTCTCAGTCATGCACTGCAAGATCTTCTGAGAAAATACAAAAGGCCAAAATACAAAGCCTTGATTCAATGCCAGAGCAGAGGAGAATGGGAGTGAAAGAAGAGATCTGTAAAACTGAGGGTTCCAGCAACTTCTGAATGGGAGTCAATGGCTGTGGGTAGAACTGAGGATTCCATTTCTGTACTATGAGAATAAAGGAATTTCCAAAGATTTGAACTTCTCTACTTGAACAGATCTTGAAAAAAATAGATCCTTTTTATTATTACTTCTAACATCTGAATAGAAAAGAACAGATATTTCATAAATTTAGCATGTTAGTTGCTAGAAGTAATACAATTCAAAGTATTTTATGTGTATTTTAGTCAGATTAAGAAATATTTTTAGTTAGATAATTTTATGATTATCATTTTATTCTTATTTTTATTTATATAGTAAGAATAATTAACAGTGGAATTACAAAAAAAAAAAAAAAAGTAATGTAGCAATGTTTGAAAATACATAGAAAAAGTTAGGATTTTTAAGTTTTGCAGTAGTTTAGAAGAATAAAATGCAGCAAAATATCCAGGCTACCTTTGATTTCATTCGTATTCAAGAAACATGACAATGCTTGTTTTTCAATGTTCACTAAATTAGAAGCATAAAGCAAAAAACAGCTAAGAAATCAAATCTAGAAACACTTCTTTGATCATACTACTTACGTCTTTTTGAAACGTTCAGCTGCATCTGGACAAGACTGAGCAACCTGATTCACATTTTTTATTATTTGAACTGGAGATCAGACCAGAGGTGCTTCAATGATCCCTTCCGAAATCACTTCCATAGTGGTATGAATGTCACTATCCAGATGAGATAAAAAACTTTGTCCCAGTATTGAGAATTCATTTCTCACAGTGTGCTAATTATTATACTGAGAAAAGAGATTGAATAAGCAAAGGAAAATACCAGAAAAAGCAGAAGGAAAAAACAAATGGCTTGAAAATTAAATACGTAAATAGCATTAACACTTGGTCACTTCTACTCTCATTGTCATACTAACTTCTTAATATAGTCTATAACTTCTTTTCCCTTCAAATCCTGTAGAATACAAGTAAGAAAATATAGCATTAAAAATCAAAGAGCTATTTATTTAAACATAGAAGAAAATATGCGTACCATGTTGCATCACATATTGCATCAATAAGTGTATTCATGGTCTGTTGAATTTACAAGAGCTCATGGGATTCCACCTTGAATCAAAATGGTATGAAGGCATATCTCCTTTACATCATCTGAATGAAATAATGCAGTGTTTGAGGCACGCACTCAGGCATGAATGTTCTAAATCATTTATTGCATGTTCTAACATCCCTTACACAAGTGTTCTCTTCTAGCTTTCCCATCCATCTTTATTTGTGAACAACTGACAAACACTCCTTAACTGTGCACACAGGTGCTTATCCAATCAGAGCCATGAGTTGTTCCAAGCCAACCACTCCACCTCCAATCCGGGTCATCATCATGCAGCCATCACGCAGCTTACTTGACTTTGGATTTCGCTTCTGCTGGAAATATCCTTGGTTCTCAGCGTTGCTTTTTCATGCTGTTTATCTTTCTCCACAGCTTCTGCTCTAATAGTTTTACCTGTATTCCCACAAAATAACATCCTTTTCCACATAACATTAAAAGGCACCAAAGGGAAAATGTTTTATAAATTGCACATGCTGCTCATCTATTTCAATATTTACTTCAGGACTCTAACGATCTTCTTGCAGAGGAGAATTTTGGCAGAAAATTTTTGCAGAGGAAACATTTAATTGAATAACCTTGGGTTCTGATTTTCTAACAGAGTTTAGTAGATTCCTTAAAGTTTTTACATTACCTGTCTTTAAAATAAATATATTAATTAGAATCAGTGGCTTATCCTCAGGGGTTGAATTAGAATAGATCATTATGGTGTTACCATAACAATTATTTCTTATTTGTATCATGAGATCTTTACCTATTGTCCAAAACTACACTTGCTAAGTACTGCATAAACACATGTCCAGAACAAAAATACATAGCTTATCCCTCAGTTTCAGTCTGCATCACAGCATTTTTGTTTGCTTTTCCACTCTCAGAGAGTCTCAGTGAACTCTGTTATTTGAGCAGTCTAAAGAATCGTGTTGAGGAAAAAAGAACTCTCAGGACAACACTTTTTTATACTTCCTTGAATGAGAAAGAGTGAGTTGCCCATTTTTTTTTTGTAAGAGAGTTGGGAAATTGTTATCTACTGTGAATTTGCTGATTTTGCTATTATTTATTTTAGTTAAAGATGTAGTACTGCATTTTGCTGCTTATGACACAGTGAAGCCCTAAAAGGCCATTAAAAGTTGTCTCTCCTTGATGAATATCATGCAGGAACAAAACTGTACTTCAATGTACAGTTCGCCATAGTGATACTTGTGAAGCCTCAGCTGAGTTCCACTGCTTAAAAAACTCTGATTCACATTTTATGTTAAGTACATAGAGTTTAGCACATCTGAACTAAATGAGCTGTCTAAGAATTTACATATATACACAAATTGAATAAGTGATTAAAAAGAACTAAAATGATTCCCAACATTAGTGTCTGTGTTAGCTGGTTCTTCATATTTAATTATACAAACAGTAGAATAAAGCAGCCTTTTCTTATTAATAAAACCAATAGATTTTTTTTTAATACCTGAAAACACATTTAGTAGTTTCTGTACATATTTAACTAAAATACAAATAGAGATCAACACCTCTGATGACCTTTAAAAGAAGTTGCAGGATATAACATTAAATAATGGCTGTTCTGCTTCTAAAGCCAACTCATTAAAAAGTTCTGCCAATCTTTGTACTGAGGAATAAGAGTAAAGGATATCACCCACCATCTGATTACAGTGTTCCATACCTGCCTGCTTTCAGAAATCTATGGCTGCAGATCTGCTCATGTGTCTGTGCTAGAGGGACAACTGGGGCAGCTCTGGCTCGACTGAAAATTGATGAACTGCTCATTGCACAAACTGGATTTTTTTAAACTCTGCCAACAACGACTCTGCTAGCTTTGTTATACTTGCATGGATCTATACCTTGTATTACTTCATCAAATAGTATTATTTGGTAGGTACTTGGACATATATTTTTCAGATGAGAAAGTATTACAGATTGTATTTCAGTGCTGTTGGTTTCTGAACTGAGACTGCTAAGCTTTTTTTTTTGTCTTCTTTGAACAAAACAGAAGCTAACAAGGATGTTTCACATCTTTGGAAAACTAACAAGTTACTGTCACTGCTAACATCAAAAACATACTGCAAGAATGCAGATGTGTTAGTCTGCCTGTTCCACTGCAACCCCTGTACAGTTTCCTATAGCATTTTGTGGCAAACTAAAACAACTCTGAAGTATTTTTTTGTGACAATAACTCAGATTTTTTATCTGATTGATCTGGGCTTTGAAAGTTCAGAGAAAATGCATAAAAAAAAGCAGCTTCAGTGAAATTCCTAACATCACCAAGGCTCTCAAACTATCTTCAGAATTTTTACTAGTGCCTCAGCTTGAAGGCAAGTAAGTGAAATATTTAGTTTTTTTCCTTGCATGAATCAGAAAACATGTGAGACTAACACAGCTCCCTTCAGTGCATACACTGATAAAAATTTCTAACTTCATGGACCATGAGTGTTGCCAGCTGGCACAAAGGATGGAGCTTGCAGTATGAACTCTGATGGAACAGATAAGCCTTTTGCTATACTAATGTCCAGATAAAGTCCAAATACATAACAAATCAGAAACTCTCATGCATGCAATATTACGTCTATTGACATGCCAAGAAAATAAAATCAGAACTCAAAACATTCTGATGGGGCTTCTGAAGCCACCAGTAAAAACAATAACAAATAAAACGAGAACCAATAAGGAGTACAAATTGCATCTTCATTCCAAATGTTATTAGAGTCTGAGGAATCTTGCTCAAATCTTCCAGGCATTTCATCATGGCAGCAATTCTTGAATTGGATTTCCTATCATGAATTCATTTTCTTTTATCATCTTCCTAAGAAATAGCCAGTTAACTACCTTTCAACATGAGGCTATTTTTATAAAGTATACATGATTTATTTCTTTTAAATGATTCTGAAGTATGCATCTTGAATTATCGTGTCACAACTAAAATATGAGAATGCTTTGTATAAAAATAAAAAGTGATAGTTACAAATTAGAATATTTGAAAAAATGAATGATTCACATATGCTTCTTAAAGCTTCAAATTCATTGTGAAACCTGACATCCCATGAAGACTGAGGTAAGAACTTGTGAAGTGTAATGGTTTTCTCTTTGTCTGTTGAAACCAGTTCTTATCATTCATCCAAGGGGGGTACCCTTTCTTTGACTTCTATTTTCTGAACCAGTGTACCTTGGCTTCTATCTTCTGAGCTAGTGTACCTATATACTCATTATTTTTCACATTCCTTGCCAAGTTCAGTTTTGTTTGTGCTTTGACATTCCTGATTTCATCTCTACAAAACCAGGTAGCATACCTATTTTCTTCCTAAGCCAACCATTCCTGTTTCCACTGTCTGTATACCATTTCCTTCTTATTCCTCATTTTAACCCGTAGGTTCTTATTCATCCATGCTGGTTTTTTGCCTCTTCTGTTTGCTTTCCTGTACTGGGAGACAGAGAGCTTGTGTTCTCAGAAATGTGTCCTTAAAGAGCTCCCAGCTGCATTCCATTCCTATGTTCCTACAGTTTCCTATGGGATCTCATCCAGTAATTCCTTGAACAGCCTGAAGTGTGCTGTCCTGAAGTTCAGGATCCTGACTCCACTCTTTGCTATGTCCATGTTCTTTGAAATAACTAACTTAACACAGGTATGGGATGCTGCATCCCAGACTGCCTCTTAATTTTATACTCCTAATAAAAGCAGTGGTGAGCATCAGATCCACTAAAAGCTCCTCTGGTCTTATATCTGGACCAGGAAGTTACATCCTCAATATTGTCCAGAATGAGGACAATACAAATTTGGGACAGTGCAAAAATTATATTAACTATCCAAAAGGAATGGTCATGCCTTTAAAAATGTTAAAACAGCAATATTTATATCCAATACAAAAAATATTTTGCACACATACTAACACATGCAGACATAAAATGGTTCAGTTTATACAGATACGCTACTGGTCTTGGTGCTAAAGATAACAAAAAAAATTCCATCTACTCAAATGCTATTTGTGAGATTTAGCTGCATTAAGTGAGTGGTTATTTTCTTATGTAGATAAATGTGTTCATATTTAATATGGATAAATGAAGTATGCAGAAATACAGGGATTTATGTGGCTGCTGCTAAGTCTTATGTTATACTAATCTCATTGAAGGCAGTTGGAAAGATGAGATTCATGCTCATTGAGCATACATAAAAATGATGATGCAAACTGGTTTTTAATAATATACACTATTCAATGCAATGCTGCTCGTGCAAACACAGCTTTAGTCTTCCCAATTGCACTTCTTCCCAAGTTTGCAAAGACTTGTTCTAAAACTGGAATACATTGTGTCAGCATCGTGAGATCTACTTTTTAAAAACAGAGACAGTTTATGAGAGCTTTATTTACCTGAATTGAACATGTATGGATTATCTAAAACAAATACATACTATTCCTAACACAGCTGATCTTGTCTTGAGGGCAGGAGTTGTGATGCAAATAGTTTTCGACCTTCTGGAATGTTAAAAAAAAAAAACAACAAGAAAAACATGAAATAACAAAAAAGAGAGTACTAAAACACCCCTCTGATTTAATCATTGAGGAATATGAGGGGAAGAAGGAGAATTCGTTGAGCTGTGATTTGTATCTAACCTGCCATCAACTAAGTTTATATATATTATTTTCTCCTGTTAATTCAGTCAGTTCCTGCTGGATTCACGGCACATTCACTTACCACAAATCTCTAACTAGTTTCACTGGAAACACAGAGAGCTAAGAAAAGTGCAAATAGCCTAGCTTCCTTTGTGTAGCTGAGTACAGATATACTGAGAAGAGTATAATGAGTCATAGTTTGTTATAATCTTTACATGTAAATGGGATTAGTCTTTTAAACATAACAGATACCTGCCTCTCAAAAATTGTAAATACCACACCATTCTGTCAAAATGGAAGAAAAACTTCTTCCTCAAGTCTGGGAATTGGTTGCTGGCAAAGGCTGAGATTCCATCCTTGAAGGTATTTGCATTCTGGATAGTCACAATCTGATCAGCCTGATGTAGTTAACCCTTTCTTGAGTAGGGATGCTGGGCTAGGTGATCTCTATAGATCTCTTCCAGCCTCAGCAGATCTATGATTGTTTACTGTGTGGGAAAAACAAACAAACCATGTCTTGCTTCTTTTGGTGAAATGTTACTCAAGATGTCTACTCCTTAAGCTGAGAAAGCGAAGGATTCTGCTGCAGAAAAAGAAAAGGAGAGTAAGCAAGAAGTGAGTTCTTGGATGCTGTAAGATAAAGGCTTATGCTCTGAAAAAAAAAAATGCATTGGTAGTATTGGATTTGTTAAGTGGTGGGAAGGAGGGGGATATTATTTGCGTTACAAAAGAAGGAGTAACGGAAAGAGTGGAAGGAGCTGAAGGTATTTGAGTGAGTGAAAGTGGATGTGTTAATATTTTTTCATAAATGCATTAATTATTCCATAGCATCTTACCTTCACTTTTATTCATGACTACTACTGGAGTCATTGAGGGGAAAAGACTAATACTCTCTGGATCCAGCTAGGAAGAGAGAGCATGAAGAAAAAAAGAGCAGCTGAAAAATCATACAACAGAAGGACAAATGAGATGTTAAATATGGTATCAACAGGGAAATGAGATAAAAATTTAAAAAATGGAAGAAATTAATTGTGTAGAGTTGCAAAGAGTCAATTAAAAATAGTAAAGAAGATTCAATTTGACACAGTGAAGCAAAGGAAACTAGCTGCAAGACTAAAA
Source organism: Tragopan temminckii (assembly GCA_028571105.1). Taxonomy (NCBI): domain Eukaryota; kingdom Metazoa; phylum Chordata; class Aves; order Galliformes; family Phasianidae; genus Tragopan; species Tragopan temminckii. The sequence continues at coordinate 3,313 of JAOWBP010050656.1, read as the reverse complement.
GAGTGAAGTAAAATGGACAGAGATTTACATATTATAATGCAATATACTGTATTATGAGCTAATTGTTAGGAAAGAACAAAAAAAAAAAAAAGAAAAAAAAAGGGAGCAATTATAACTACAGGATTTTTATATATTTAGGATGCCGGCAGGAGATCTTGCTCTCTGAAAAGGAACTGAACACTATTTCTAGAAATATTAAACAGTGAAACTGAGGCAAATGTAGTAATGAATAAAAACATGAAAACACAAACACTTCAGATCTTTTTCTTTGGATCCATATACAGCTCTAATCTTGAATTAGCTCTGGAGACAAGCAATTTAACAAAGCTATATTATGATATAGTTATGACATGTCCAGAGGTTACAGAAAGAGGCAAGTTTTAGACAAACATAAGTAAAACAGTTCATATTGTTGTGTCTTATAAAACACGTGAAATTCAAGCCCATTGTTATAATCTTCTTAAAATAATATTTTTTTTAAAAAAAATCAACATTATTGTTCTTTATCAGTGCTAACAAAAATCTTATGACTGCAAATGCAGTGACTTTCCATAAACCAAGTTTTAAACCCTACAGTTCATTTCAGGCAAAAATATCTTGACTATAATAAAAACAGGAGTGGTCAGGCAGAAGTAGCACAAGAACGGTATTCCTGGGATCTCAGCAGATAGCTGTATAGTTGTGGACTGTTTACCTCCCTTCCTCAGAAAAGCAGGCTCTTGGCACACATCTAATACGCTTTGAGATCTGAATTCTATCCCATATTTAGTCTCCATAAATAAGCACAGTGAGAAGTCATGCTCCAATTTGATTGAAGTTCATAATTTTATGTCACCTTTTCAGAAGATAGAACTTACCAGTGGTGTTTTGTCTCAGAATAAAAATAATTTAAAAAAAAAAATCAATGAAACCAAAGGAAAAGATCTGACAAAAAAAAAACACAAAAAAAAGAACAAAATGTCACCCTGCATGAACTAAATTCTTATATTCAAAAATATACGTAAAAACCTGGAGGCAGATGTATGGGAACTGCTGAGTTGTGGCCTGAACCTCTGATTGATCACCTGAGGCAAGCAATGAGTCAGCCACAGGAGCACAGGTGAAGGCAATTCACCTCTGTTGCTGGAAGGGGTGGAGCCTGACTCCACCTCTCCTAGACCCATTTAAGAGCTGACTACCAGTGGGGAAGGACCTCTTCTGGAGATCCTCTCTGCCAGAGTTTCATAGGGAGTCCAGGATACAGGTGAGCATCCTATCTCTTCTGCTTTGATATAATAACTGCATAGCCTAGTTCTCTGGTATATCTTATAAGATCTGTACATTCATTGATTGTACAGCAGATAATCAGCAATTAGAAGTAAAAACAAAAAAAAAAAAGAGTAAACTAGATTAGTCATTGCCTGCTGCCACATCTACTGAGGAACAAATTCAGTTGACTTTCTTTTCTCCTCAATTTGAAGCACGGGTTGAACTCTGGCTAAACATTGGAGAGCATATTTCTGAGTGAGTTCTTCTGGACCCAGTTAAGGTTGCTGGCAGAATACCTGTAGGTGGTGCAATTGCCCACAAATGACAAACAGTCAAACCCCTTCCCTTCCCCCTCCCCTCACTCCCCACGAAAAATATTGCACCATTTTTTTTCTGCTGGAGCAGAAGTCTGAAAGTTGCATTCACAGCATCACAGAATCTCCTAATATACACAGTTTTCTGACAATCTAAATAATACTGCTTCAGTGATGAAATGTGTTCTCACATTATTTGTGTAATAAAAAATAAACATAATAACAAGCTCATGGTCACGAAGAAGCAAACACAAAGTACATTAGTAATTGTCACAGTAACATGAAGGAAATAAGATTTAGGAGCTCTTATCCTGCTATCTTGTTCATCTATTAATAAATCAGGATACTTGAGAAGAAAAGCCCCTGCGTTACTCTTATATTATTTCTGTATTACCCATGTTCTATCCCATTCACGCAGAAAATACTTCTTACTGTATGTCAGATATTGCTCTCTGGCTCTTCATTTGTTATTCCCTCTTCAAAGCTGCCTCAGTGATGAATATTCTACTGCCTATCTTGCAATTTTCAACTCAGCACCTACTGTCCCTTTCTCAAGCCAGGTACACAGCAGCTACTGTAGCCTGCTGGACCTTACCCATAACTGAGTTTTGGAAGAAACAGTATATAATGCATATGCATTATATATATGCATTTTTAAATAAGTTGTCTGATTCAGTGTTCTTTTACCTTCTGGAGATATTTTACCTTTTGGCTTCCCTTTATTTCAGGAAATCAGATTGTGTAAACTTTTCTTATTTGTTTTGTATGTGCATTTTTAAAAACCAGCTCTTGTACTTCTCTTGATATATATTTGTTTGGAGAGAAGGGTGAAACTAGTAGTCTAGGCAATAAATTCAGAAATTAACTCTGCTGGCTTTGAGACAGAATCCTGAAGCTAAACCTGTCACATATATCACACCCCAGTTCATTTTTTTTTTCAAAATTTATAAGTTCTAGGATAGCTTTCCTGATCATTCCTACTAAAGTTATTCTATTCATATAAATTGACTTAAAAATAAATAACAAGAGAGAGAAAAAAAGAGTGAATTAATCCATTGCCTGCAGGGTGGGTAGGTACCACAGTTAAGGACCACTCAGATTCATATGCTTGGTATAACAGAATATTCTATATCCTATGGAAATATTCCATTACTGTTTTATATATTCCTGATGCCTCAGCATTTTTAAAGGAACAAAAGAAAAGGTAAACCTTAGAGTTTACCCTGGTTCTAGTGACAACACTTTGTAAATAGAGATATTTCTTTCACCAATCTCTACACACAATATCCAGGAATACTTTAAAAGATGTATTTATTAAAGTTTCTGTTTTTATATGAACATAGAGAGTGATACTTTTGAAATAACCTTTGTTGAGTCTGTGTTTTTCTCACCAGTTCAAATTATATTCCTCTGTGGAACTATTAAGTCTTAACTGGGGCCTGAAATTCTGTACACTGAGAAATGACAATTGGCAGAAAGTTAACCTTTTATTTGAAAATTTTGTTGCTCATGGCAAAGAACCTCAATCTCATAGCCAAAATGCCTTCAGTAAATAAAGCAGTGTACAATCAATGGATATATAGATATTATAAATACCAAAGAGCTCGGCTAAGTTATTAAACCGGAGCAAAGAAAAGATAAAGAGCTCACCCGTATCCTGGGCTTGCAAGGAACCTCCAGAAGAGATCCTTCCCCACTGGCAGTCAGCTCTTAAATGGGTCTAGGAGGGGTGGAGTCAGGCTCCACCCCTT
>JAOWBP010050655.1:0-18525 GCA_028571105.1 Tragopan temminckii | reverse complement strand
CAGCTCCCTCAGCCTGTCTTCGTAGGGGAGGTGCTCCAGTCCCCTGATCATCTTCGTGGCCCTCCTCTGGACCCTCTGGATGGTATCCACTAGTCTCCATTAGTGGTGGTATCTTGTGGTCACTTGGAGCCTTCTCAGATGATCCTCTGCATCCTCTAAGCACCAGGGATGCTTAGAGACTTGTCACATGGCTTGTTTGAAATTGATTTAAAAAACAACATTGCTGCTAAACCATCTTATATTTGTGTTATGATTTGTTATAAATGAAGCTTTAGAATTAAAAAAAATATATATATATTTTTCTAAATAAATGAAGCTGTGGCTTTATCTTTCCTCTAAAGTAATCTGTTTTTCTTTCTCAGAAATTAACAAAAATGTCAACATCTTCTGGCTTCCCACAAATTCTAGTTTCCTTTTCCTCTTCTTTTTGCCAGAGACGATGTTCTGATCCAGTAACACAATGTTGAGTTGCCCTGATGTTTATCATGCCCAGGTGTTGCTTGTCCCTTGCCTTTCATGTTCATTGGAAATTACTTTGAGTAAGGGCCAGATGCTTCTCTGGTCAGTGAGTAACACACAGAAGCTTGGGCAAAAAAAATTCTGATGTGTGCTTATGTGTAACAACACAGCTTTTATTCTTGGTAAACATAATTCTAGAGTTACTGTTAATCCCCTTTTTCACATATGCTTTCCTGAAGTGGAACACAATTCTGGTGACACTGGCAAGCAGGCTATAGACAGCATTGCGACATTACAATGAAGAGGAGTAACTATTCTGCTAAAACGAACATATTCATTGTGAATTTAACTGATAAGAATTTCAAACAAAAGGATTTTTTTTTCCTGGTGCTTGTTTTATGAGAACTAATAAATTAGAAACTTTTGCTTTATTACTTGTAAGATTTACCCTGTTTTGCCTGTTTTCTCCAGCCAAAAAAATAAAGAGGGAATTTGAAAGGCTTAACAGCAAGAAGGGAAAGGAATAGATAGCAAAATTTTGAGGCTGCATCTTTCAACAAAAAAAGAAAACTCATATGCTATATATCAATTGATTAGCTACCCAGAGAGGGGAAATGTAATATAATAAATTATTATCATAATTAATTGTGTAATATTATTAATATAGTAATATCCACAAAACTACTGTACCATTACTGAGTTTGGATGCAAAGATCCTCATCATTTCGATAAAATCACTATTTAACTATGAGCTCTTTTCCTGTGTTTACCATAATGAATTTTCTTTTCCTTCTTTTAGTAATGAAAGAACAAAATAAAAGAAAATAAAAGAAAATAAACTATATATTATCTTTTTGTGAAGAAAGCTGTTTAAGTAGACTGGTCTTTATGATATATTGGAAGAATAATGAATTATGATGTCAAGATCTCCTCTAAACACTTTTTTTTTAATTTGTATGTGGGAGAGTATATGTGGATGAGCAAGATATGTGCATATGTATGTATGATGTATAAAAATATAATTTTCACATATATATTTGCACGCAGCCATTAAAAAAAAAAAAAAAAAAAAAAAGTCTGAGCTGATTCTGCCAAAAGCAGTGTGAATTTTCTCTACTTAAAAGTGAAGCTACCAAGAAAGAAAGCCTACGGGTACAAGATGCATCTTTGAATTTCCTTGGTGTTATATGGGAACATACCGAAGTGCAAATACCAATCATTCTTTATGCTTCTGATTCAATGTGTTTTATTTATTCATTTTTCTTTTATTTAGTAATATCCCAGTTCTTTAAATTTCATCCTTGAGATCCAGAGCTTTTACACAGTTAATATTTATTAGCAAACTAATTGACTAGTTCCCCTTCTCAGCCCTTAAGTGTTCTCGTATTTTAGACAATCACTCTGTGTCTAATTTGTCCACTTGGCAAATCACTTTCCCAACTTTCACTGGTGAAGTCAATAGGTTGCAAGACCACCGTGACTGTTTCTGCCGAGAGCTTGGCATGGGGAGAGCGCTGCATGTTTCAGCCCCGATCGCCTGGAGTAACTATTAGTTCTAATTGTCGAATGGTTGAACGCTTTGAAGGACAAACGTATGTCCTAGGGCTGTGGCCCTGATGAATGCAAGGGTTTCTTTCACTTGTCATTAGTAATTGAGGGTAAATTAATATTTACTAAGCAGAGTTTCACAGAGAAATCTAAGAATAAAATGCCACAGGAGAAAATGTTGGTTCTTTTAACACTTTGAACTCAGCTGACAGCAATTAGAAAACAGCTAGTGGAAACTTGGGATAAGCTTAATAATTTTATTACTTTTTCCCTCTTATTATGCCAATCATTTCCTCTGCCTTGATATGTAAACATTAATCACATTCCAGATGCACAATGCATATACTTAACTGGCGATATTCTGCTAGATAGAACCATAGGCATAGAACCACTGATTTTTACTGAATAGATTTTATTCATAATAGGTGAAGAGGCATCATGCCTCTATGTGTGTATACAGTATGTATACCCACTGCTATGTAACATACTATTTATTTTATAAATCTGAAAACATTACATGGATGTGTTTTGTTGGCCCAGACAGTGATCACTAAACATACAAGGTTCTTGTCATGTAACAGACATGTACACGATCATATTTTTGCCTTATGTTTCCTTAACACAACATTAAAACCCTGATCAATATGTAGAGTGAATTCTTAGTGTTGGTTGAATTAAATACAGAGTGGGCAATACACAGTGAAAGTCTTCGCAGCTGGCTCTGTGAGAGTATTTTGTTTTTGTGTAATATCAGCTGAAAATACAGAACTAAAACTTGCAGTGTGTCGAACCCAATAGAGCAATGGACATAAGAGGGTGAGAAATACATACTTCCCAGATCAACAATTCATGTATTTTCTTATTTTTCTCCTCCTTGTTCAGATGCCTTTATAAATAGTAAATGAATAGGAAGTATAATTATCTAATCTGGCAAAGAAGAAAAAATAAGCAATGTATCTGCTTTATAGTAGTATGCTATATTTATCTCAAATTTGAATAAAATATTACATATTTATATGATTATTTGAATATGCAGACTTTTATATATGTATATGTTATATACATATACACACGTAACATAAACAATGGTGTCTTAGAGATTAAAATCTTTGTAATTTTCAATAATTTTACGCAGAAACAAATGTAAAGATTTATTGAAAATTATACCTTACGTGTACCCTTATACATTGTTTGAATAATTTTGTAGTCATGTTTGTGACTGATGCACAAAGAAAAATTATTTTCTTTTGAGTACAATTATTGTATGCATTTCTTCGTATATACATAGCTTGCTCTGAAACTAATGCCTGCTATTTATGTCCATGGAAACTACAACAGATACAAAGAAAACATTAACACTATTAGATAGAGCAAATTCTCAGCTACAGTACACTTCTCAATGCAGTCACCACCATTAACTGAGCATCTGAGCAAGAGCCTTAATGCCTCACTCATAACAACCTACACCAGTGGAGGTGACCCACTGCTTCACAGCTGCTGTGATGGTGCTGTTGCTGGGAAATTGTTACCCATGCAGTCTAATTTTTAATCGGCCTAAACAGATGGAAGTCAGAAGGCAACAAATCTGGACTGTATGGTGGATGTGGTAGGACAGTCCAGACAAGACTGGTAATGCGCTCCACAGTATTCAAAATGTTATGGGACCTGTTGTTATTGTGTTGCAAGTGAAAGGTCTTCTTCTTTGGCTTGACTCTGGGAATTTGAGCCTCCAGCTTGGTCAGCATCATGGTGAGAGCTGATGGTTTGTCTGGGTTCCATCTGCCATATTTTTCAGGGCAACAAAATGTAATGGAATACTGAATGTCTATGTCCATGTCTATGTCCATGTCTAATGCAAATCCATGTTTGGATCAACAGGAAATTCTAACTACACAAATTAAAAGCTGAGAAATTTAAAATAGAATAGTTCAGTTGGAAGAGGCCTACAAAGATCATTTAGTTCATCTGTCTGACCCTGAAAGGGCTAACCAAAAGTTAATGCATATTATTAATCACAGATCACAGAATCACCAAGATTGGAAAAGACCTTCAAGATCATCCAGTCCAACCATCCACCTATCACTAATAGTACTCACTAAACCATGTTCCTCAACACAAAATCCAAACGTTCCTTGAACACATCCAGGGTCGGTGACTCCACCACCTCCCTGGGCAGCCCATTCCAGTGCCCGACCACTCTTTCAGAAAAGTAGTATTTCCTAATGTCCAGCCTAAATCTCTCCTGGCGCAGCTTGAAGCCATTCTCTCTATTTCTATCACTAGTTACACGAGAGAAGAGGCTGACCCCCAGCTCACTACAACCTCCCTTCAGGCAGTCATAGAGAGCAATAAGGTCTCCCCTGAGCCTCCTCTTCTCCAGACTGAACAATCCCAGCTCTTTCAGCCGCTCCTCATAAGGCCTGTGCTCCAGACCCTCACCAGCTGGAGCATTAAGGGCATTATCCAAATAACTCTTGAGCACAAAGAGGCATGAGACACCAACCGCCACTCTAGGAAGCCTCTACCAGTGTTTGACCACACTCACAGCAAGGAAATAGTTTCTTATATCCAGTCTGAATCTCCCCAACAATGCTTTATGCTGTAATTTCATGTTCTATAGGTGGTTACCAGGGGAAGAAACCAGCAGCTCCATCTCCACTTTGCCACCTCAAGAAACTGCAGAAAGCAATGAGATCACCTCTCAGCCTTCTTTTCTCCAAACTAGACTCTTACATTATCCAGTAGACTCAAAATCTTGACTCTACCACTAAGCCTTCCATGCTCAGCACGGGTTGATGCTGAATCAGAAACCCCTCATGGTGGCCCAGTGATCTGAGAGGAGCAGTTTTCTGCTGGTGGAATGACCTCTCCTCAGTACAGACACCAGCCTGAATGATTTCCCTTGTCAGGGCCACATTACGTCAGGAGCAGGACAGAAAAGCGGTAACATATATGGGTATTTTCCATGCTCAGACACATCTACTTCAGACAAATTTCACACCACATATATGCTGTAAAATAATGTGGGCTGCAGTCTTAAGAGGACAGGAAAGAAGTCTTTGTATGACTAGTACATTTCTCCAGTTCTAGCAGTACAAGGAGCTAATCTGCCCCCACCATCACAGATTAAATTGAAGTGTCAAATATATTGGGACATTTTGGCACCTGACAATCCATGTATTTAAGAGTCTTTACAGTCAAATCCTAACATCCCTTGAGAAATGGAGTGGAAGTTATAATTGCAGCATTATGAAAATAGAAGATACTTTTGAATGAAAGAAATATATTCCGCCCATTTAAACCAGATTTAAAGCTACTATTGCTCTGAAAGCCACATGAAATGTCTTTACTGGAACTTAAAAGCCTCAAATTAATGTCATTATACAGTACATACTTTGGATTCTTTTGTCTAAAGTTCTTTAGAATAAAGCAAAAACATTTACTTATATGTAATAGAAATATATATATGTTTGAGACGAAAGATTTTTGACAAAGCTGGCAAAACATTACATCTTTAATGTGGAAAAAGCAAAAGTTGATTGCATGAGTGTGAAACCTCAGCATAATCTTAATTAGTCATAGAAATCTGTTTCTGATTTCTAGCACTCTTTGCTTTTTAATAAGATGTATTCATAGGTAGCCCTGGTAGAGCTTCACTTCCAAACATGTGAAATCCCCAGTTTTTTCCCCTTCAGTATATGGTTCGTGGTGGAAGGCACTCCCTCAGTTTCTCTAAATTAGAAAGAAAAATACAAACTTGTAGTCTGAAGTCCCAGTGAAAGCCCAATATGTCTCAGTGATGCCAGTATGTCTTGATTGTTAACAAAACACGTGTTACATGGGGAACAATGAAATTTACACTTTGTACCAGCTCCATACCTTTAGTGCTGAAGGTCAGCTTCCTTGCTGATAAAAAAATCACCTCTTATTGCCAGTCTAGTATCTATCTTTCTTCTTGCAATAACTGGTTTTTTTTTGTTGTTTTTACACTTCCGACATTGTACTTCTTCTTTAAAAGTGGAAATGTTTCCAAGAGTTTCATTAATTTAGTGCAACAAGAAATTAACCCAAAACAAAGAAAAAAAAATCAACAAAAAGCCCTCTCATGTTAACTCCTGACACTAAGCTATACAATTTCAAAAAAAAACCTATGTTTTACTAGGGGTTTTAAGAGCTCAACTTCCCATTAACACCACTAATAAAAATGTAATTAGAAATGTAGTTACGTTTTCTCCCTCCAGCATAGCATTACTGCATTCTTGCCCTGCACAAGTTCAGCATTATGGAGGTTGTAGTTAGCAGCCAACAAGATGTGTCCTTTTGGCGGAACTCACCACTTTGTGAAAGATGTGGTCAAGATCCTGAGGAACTGTATTGATACCAGATGTAGTCTTGTCACTAAGTCTTAAACCAAAACTCTGATGAATCTTAAGCTTCCATTTTCTCTCTCTACTGTTACATGGAAAAGAGTCTAAATGAATTACTCTTGATGTCACTAGCAAAAGCAGTTTTTATTTGAAAACAGACGTCATCATGGGAAAATGTTATACAAGAAACTATGTCGAAACATATTTTTACTAAATTAGGCAAGCTGAAGTTGTCATGGCTTAATTAAATGAATGCTTGCATAAATATGTTTGTATCTCTAGTCAGAATCAGTAGTTCTCAAAGTCAACCAATTGTTGCCAGTTTAATTTCTAAACAATAAATGCACGGGATTTTTAACATTAGTGCTGTACGTGTTGCAAAACAAAACAGAAACAATTCTTATTGGTGAAGGATTTCAATAAACTTTAATAATATCCACATGTACAATAAATATTTCTGGGCCCTCAAGCACTTATATTTCCTTTTGAACTTGTGAACAAAAATTGATTCAAGGTGACAAATTTGTAATCTATTATGATGGATGGAGCTGCCTTTTAAAAAAAGATAATGGTATATCATTTATATTTTCTTTGAGAAAAGATTTGTAAAAAATTTACCTAAAGGAAAGCCAGAAAGAGAATCCAGATGTAATGGAAAAAATAAACAGACTCAACTGTAATATTTATCTTTTATTAAAGTAAGTGTCACTTTCTTAGAAGTTCAGTGAAAGGCAAATGACTCAAATATTGCTTTTGGCTACCACAACAGTCCTTGTAATCACTCGGACTAAATCAAATTATTAATTACATATTATTAATTATGATCCTGGAATTAAATTTCGAAGCTGGAAAAGCAAGTGTCATGAGATTAAACAGAAACATCTGCGTGGATATTTCTGAACATATTTGCAAAGTACAGCCTAAGCCATTAAAAAATCAGATGCTACAGCTTTGTAATATATAACAGAAAGCAACAGTTGCATGTGTGGGATAATAAGAAATGCTGATTTCTTCATGATTTCTTCATGAGTGTATTTACATATGTATTCACTATTGTCTTTTAGTTTTATTAAGCCTTCTCACATTAAAATTTAAAACATTTAAAACAGATTATGAAGGCAGAGAAGATTGCCTGCAAACCTCATGATCAGAGTGTAGAAAATATGACTTTGAAAGCCCTGTAGTGAAAAGAACGATGTACTAAAACATCCACACAATGACTGGGGAAGAGTAAGTAACTTTCAGTCCACCTTTCCTTTGCATTCTGTATAATGATGAATGGGTGTCATGTTTGGAAGCTGAATTTGGCCACAGGTTTGAGAGAAGGCAGGTCCTGCACTGTATCTATTTGTTTAAAAGAAAATAATAATGAAACTGTGCGAAGGTGACTAGAATGAACGTCTGTCAACACAACATACTTGCTCAAATGGAGCGAGAGTCCTTATGGGAAAAATCCCACTAATTAAAGGCTGTTTGCCAAGTAAATGTCTCTGAATTGTTGCACCAACTTGCTTTATGTGAAGAACAGACATAACTAAGAGGCTTTTCCTTCACTTGTATTCCAAACTAAAAGGGGAAGATAATTGTAGACTGTGATTTCAACTAAGTTTTGAGAGACGCCACACAGTGGTGATCTGAAGGAAATGCATATTTTCCCTGTTCTGCGAGACTTTTATTGGCCTTGTACGAAATGCAAGAGAAAGATTTAAAACTAACAATTATGTGTAGCTAATAAGAGCTAAGAAAAGCGTAGCAAAATCATGCAGTAAGTAGTCAGTGATATAAACCATTACAAGGAGATCTTCTTATATATCTGAAGCCAGATGCTGTTCCAAATTACATCACTGGAAATCCAGAATTGTTCCACTGAAGCAAATGAATCTACTCCAGATGAGAAAAGAATTTTGTCTGCAATCTATTCACTTCACATCAGCTCATGTCCATATGTCCATGGTTTACTCCAACATTTCTTTTAATGATGAAAATGTCTGAAATCATCCCACGATTTCTAGCATAACATTTGTCCAAAAAAGTAAACTTCTCTGACAGGTGAGTTTCTGCCTACCACATTACTAAATTCTTGGACTTAAATCAAGAGAGAAAGTACATGCTGAAAGAAATAGAATACTAAAATGTCTCTTGTTTCTAACTTCATATATGTAGTGGTTTGAAACTAGAATCCAGAATGGGTTTCTTAGAGAGATTGACTGCTATTCATGATTGTAAAAAGACTGCAGAAATTAGAGAAGTTTATGACATGTCACAGCCTTCTGCCTTGCACACAGAACATTCACATCTACAAACAGAGTGCAGAAGATCTTCTGCTCTTTAAGTGCATTTACATAGATGGCAGGGCTTCCTTCCACATTGCTTTTGTGGTACAGCAGAAATTCATAATCACAGAGGACTACAGGCGATTTCCTGTGGAGAAAATGACAAGAAATAGGGTGCAGATTACAGAAACTAAACTATTTTGAATGCCTGTTCAGTGTACCCTATGGTAAGGGATGGCATGTTCCATGTATGTTCCTAAAACGGTTTGTGCAAAGGATAATGCTCCTAGATATTGCATTGTATAAGGTAATTTACTTTGCACTAACCCAGCAGATGAGACATTTTATTAGGAACAAAGAGGTAGTAGGGGGATTTAGAGAGCTTAAATTAAGCATCTTTCTTTCCTGCACGATTGGTTAATAATAATCAAATGTCTCAGAAGGGCCAAGGGATTTTCAATAGAAAACAAAAACTGCAGGGGTGTTTCGTTTCACTCTCCAGGTAGTTCAGACTTTTCACAGAATATCCTGAATTGGAAGGAACCTACAAGGATCATCGAGTCCAAATTATGGAACTACACATCATCACCCAAAATCTAAACCCTGTCCAAAAACTCCTTGAGCTCCAGCAGCTCAGGGCTGTGCCCACTGCCCTGGGCAGCCCATTCCATGCCCACTGCCCTCTGGTGCAGACCCTTTCCCTAACCCCCAGCTGCCCCTCCCCTGACACAGCTCCATGCCATTCCCTCAGGCCCTGTTGCTGCCCCTCCACTCCCTGTGAGGAGCCGCAGCCACCATCAGGACTCCCCTCAGCCTCCCCTGAAGAAATCAAAGAACCACAGCTGCTTGTATATCTTGCTCTCTAGACTTCCACAATCTTTGTTTCCCTGATTCAACATAGCAGATATGTACCTTTTTTTTCCACAGAGACTTCAAAATACTAGCTCATCTATTGAGTATAGCTCTCTAACTGAGCAAGGATGATCATTTCTAAGACCAAGCCAGGTTAATAAAAAATTGCTTTGTACTACAGAATGTAGGTTGAATATGTGCCCAAGAAATGACAAACATTCATAAAATTCTTTACTTCTCCAGAGGTAACTCAAATTCATGAACACCTGTTGCAGGAGAACATTTGGCCACATGAGTCCCTGTTCAACCTCCTACAATTTTTTAACATTTGAAGTTCTCTGCCTTGGATAGTCTTTTCTATCCTGCTCTCAAAGGTAGCCCTCTCTGTAGCCAAGGGGCAGCTCTCATCAGATGATGAAGGCTGAGTAGGAAAAAGTCTGTTTCTACAGTCCAGTAGCAGTGTAAGAGGAGTATCCAGTTTTTTGTTCTGCTTGTCCTTGATCTTTGGTTGTAGGGTGATTTTCCAGCTGTTCCGTAATGCTGGCTACATTTAAGAGCCATATAAGAAGACAAACAGGATTAGTCCTGGGACCAGATCCCAGTTCCATCTTTCCAGCTGAGTCCTGAAACCATGAGACTGTACAGTCCCATCTCCTTTGGTTTGGTCTCCTGCTGATGCTTTGACTTTAAATGCTGGAGAAAACAATAGTTTGGCTTCAGCAAGAGGACTAAAATCTAGTCCCTGTCCTCTGCCCAGCTGATAGCCTGGGAGTAGACCTCTTTCTGTGAAAAAGGAGTTTTGCATTTCTTCAGGGTGAGAAGATTCTTGATCCTTAATTTGTCCCTCCGTGGATTAGAGCTGTTTGGCAATGGTTAACTTTTATATTAGAGTTTCCAGTGTGTCCATAGCCAATTTATTTGTCCAGATTTGCCACTGTTGGTACTGACCTATGTTGTATGTCTGAATTCTCTTAGGACATGCCAAATCTTAGATCGATTTCAGGACATAGATTTTTATATCAAAGGTCCTACCATATGTTCTATACCACAAGATCTTAAGAGCTTCCCTGTCTCAAGTCGTGAGGGTGCTAGGTACCTACCTGCACAGACTGAAACACATTTCCTCATGAGAACTCGGAGGATTGAGCAGCTGAGATAGCCTCCAATCTAAAATGCAACTGCTAAGCAAAGGTATGCATTTTTGGTGTTAAAGATTGCTGAAGGCTATGAGTTAAGTTGCTCTCTGAGGACTTGAACCCCTTTTGATCTCTGGGGTGCACATGCAGGTGCAATCCTGATTTGCAGAATTCAGAATCCAGGTACTTTCATTGGACATATAAGTGTGGTACCCACCTCTTTCTTCTTGGTTTCCATGGGTAGAAAACAGCTATTGCCCAGGTAGGAGCTATGGTGAATTTGACATTTCAGTGTCAGAGAAGTGAGATTTCTATTTCAGTTCCCTTCTGAGTATTTAAATAAGAATTAAAGAATATTTAAATAGGAGTTAAAGGACTTAAGTAGAGGCTATTCCTCAAATTTCTGAATTCTAAGAGTCTGAGTTGAATGGTTTATGAAAGATCCATCTTTACTATAGCTCTATAATACAAGACTGAATTCATACAGCCTTGTGCACAACTGCAGATACTATCTTAAGATTGGGCCGTTACTTTTCCTTTCCACAGTTTTGCAGCCTGCAAGGCTCACAGTCAGTTTATCTCCCTGCACAGCACAGATAATTCCCTTTGATTTGAACAGAACTACACAAAACACATACAGAAGTATAAGAACTGTACATCTCCTTTTAAAAACAGATACTGAACCAAGCTTTTCAGTTTTACATTGAAAAATAAGTTTGTATATTTGGGTTCTTCACTGAACAAAGGAAATGTCACTGTGATCTTTTCCTAGTGGTTTTACTATTAGACTGAAAATTATAGAACTGTTTAAAACTAACAGAAAACACAGCTTATGCAGTTCTCAGTTTTGTTCTGCAAAGTTGTGGTGTTGAACGTCATCTTTTTGGCAACATGTGGCAACAACAACTTACAGTGGTAGAAAATATTCTTGAATGCTCTTGTTGAAACTGAATCTACTCATGGTCTTGACTCTGGCTGGAATTCTGCAGGGACATCACCACAGAGCGACACTTCTGTGTTTTGATTTCCATCAGTTTTACGTGCTGCATAATTCAACTTCAAATAGACTCCTGGCACAATACTGATCTTTTTTTTCCTATGGGGCTGGTAACAAGAAGGAGGAAAAGTAAGGTAAGTGCCATTACCATCCTAAAATCTATAAATGTTTTTTGAGAATAAATACAAGTAATGAGCATAATGAATCATGCAAAGCCTGATGTAATTACCAGTGGCAGCTGAAATATATATGCTCTATTATATGATGCTATTAAATAGCAGGAGAAAAGTCCAAATTTTTAAGTTTATAAAAGTTAGACAAGCCAGAAATCCTACAGAGGGAATCTTCTAAATATTTTAAGACTATATAAGAAATCAGGAAAGCAGAGGAAAGAACATATTATTATTATTATTGTTATTATTATTATTTTGCAGCACATTAAACATTCTTTTCTTTTTAGGGGACATTTTTATCTTCCCTTTAAATAATATTTTGTATCCATAAATAATCTAGTATAGTGTTTGGCTAAATATTTCACTGCACAAATAGCTCACAGTTATCTTTCCTTATGCATTACCTGTCTGATGAAAAAAACAATCATTGACCTTGTTGCTGGAGGCAAGGGTGATGCAGATCAAAAATATTTTTATGAAGCACACAGAGGTCATATACTTTAAGAAATTTAATTCACATTTTAGTCAAAAGCTGTTCTGTTTGTTTTCAGAATTCAGTGCAGAACACCCACTTATAAGCAAACCTTCAATTAAATCTTTACTGGCTTAAATTTAATAGTTTTAACAGTTTGTTTTTCCAACTAATGTGAACACAGTACAGTGAAGTATTTGATGGTGAATTAAGATTTTTAGCTGATCTTTGGCCATTTTTATTTCTTTATTTTTTAACAACTCCCATTACAGGAAGATGACTGGGATGTTTATGTTACATTGCTTTTAAAGACAAACACACTCAATGTCTTCTTTAGAGATCACAGAACCATCTTCTTATCCTGAAGGAAATTTGTGTAGACGAAGTCATCTGGATGATAATAATAACTTTGAGTCTGATTGATGAGGAGTATAACTGATGTACACTGCTATGTGTATCCATCTTGTGCTTTCTATTCTAAATCTCCATGGAGACTACCCTGCCTCTTTGCCTAGGAGTGCTTGTACTCTCACTTCTTCTCAGAGTACGTTTGAATTGCTAATAAATTAGCTAAGTACTCAGTAATACGCAGAATATATCCTGCGCAAGATTAATCAAACTTTTCAAGGTGAACTGAGAACAGTTTTCTGTGGTTGGTCTGTCGGGATGGATCTCAGATATTCAAAGACTGGCATTATTTATTTCAGTTTCAGGCAGAGCAGAATACGCTGGCTGCCCACTGGAGGGGTACACATATTCTCTACAGCATCATATTGTATCTGTCAAAAACATATGTCCTAGATAACACGAAACATCCAACAACTTGGAAAGTGCTTATATAAAAGTTGGTGAATTGTACCTATACCTAAGCATCTCTAAATCAGCTCTGATTTGAATTAAGTCACCCTCATGGAAAGCGAAGACAGATAGTGATTTGAAAATTGTTTATCATCTGTTGGTGCAGTGATTTAGACAGGCCACCAGCTTCCTATGCAAAATGCCCTTCCTTTCCATCACCTTTGGAAAGAGACCAGGATGTAAGTCCTGTAATATAAAGCATTCAAGAGGATCAGACACTTCCTGGTACGTCTTCTATTGAAACACACTAGTACAAAAATCCTCACCATTCCTTATTAAGGATCTCCAAAATTCATTTTATTGTATTCTGGGACTTTTCAGTAAAGAGATTTCAAGCAAGAAAACGTAAAAAGAATTTATCATCAGATAATAACACCAAGGGAAATAGCTGCGAACAGACTGGAAGAGAATTTATGTGTGTCACATTGTCTGCTTGTATCTGGGGCATATTGTAATCATCATTATTTGAATTATTCCTTTTCTTTCTGCTCGACAGGCCTATCCATTATGAAAATTGTTATTGTTTCAATGAGAATACAAGTTGTTCTGAGTTTTGTGAAGTAGATTATAGCTATTGATGCCAGTTCCTAAAATGCCTGCTGGGCATTACTATTTTATTCAGTAAATAAAGAGCTTAAAACAATAATTGTTATTCGTTAGAATGAACATATTGTAATCCCTTCTTCTTGTTCCTTCAGTGCTGAGTCTATCAGGCATTTTCTATTTCTATGTTTTTGCTGGAAGTACTACCAGAAAGCTGAAAATGCTTTAGCAACTGAGATGCGAAGATGAGAGATGCCATAAGTTAGTGATGAAGGAACAGTTCATTTTCAACTACTAATTTCATCATCTGCAAGGAAAAAATGTGGGATTTTAAAGAGCCAAAATCACCAAGTACTGAAATCAGAAGCCAACCTCTTTAAAAATAAGAACAAAAGCAGTCATCTCCCCTGCAGAATAATCATGCTGGGCTGTTGGTAACTGATTTGAGACAATACTGTTATTTGGTATTAGTAAGTATTGTCCAGCTTCACGGAGATTTCCAGTTGTCTGTATTCACCTCTTCTTGATATTTGTAGGAAATAAGTATCTTAAGATGAAGATTTCTTTACTTAGAGATTTCTACTCAAGCTTGCATGTAATCTGGGCGGAGCTTTTCTTGTGAATTGAGGAAGTTCCTTATATAGGAAATACTAATCTTTAAACAGTTTCTGCTTTTTTTAAGACAATGAAAAATTTTTACTTTGGCATCATTAAAACGATGACCCCTTTTCCCCCTTCCTTTTTCCTTTCCTCTCCTCTCCTTTTCTTTCTCCTTTTCTCTCTCTTTTCTTCTTTCATGAATAAGTGAGCCATTCAAACAGAATTAGAGAAAAAGTGGTGTTAAACTGCAGGAGGACAGCTCACAGCATTTCCAGTTTTAGTTTTAAAAAAACAGGCCCTCCAATCACTGTAGCTGCAGCCCACTGCACTTGAAGTCCAGTTTTGTAACTATTTGATAATATTGAGTCTGAAAAATATTATTGAATTGATATTGAATTAATCTATGCAGGTCTTTCAAAACACCGGATTAGCCTACAGAGCACGGCTGTCCTTAACTGTACTATTGTAAATAGTTACATAACTGTGTAATTGTACTACAGTAAACAGTTGCAGATTTACAATTAAGTTGTTAATTCTGATGCCACTGAGTGTGAAACAGCCAACTACATCTCGTTATACTGATGTCTGGAGATTCCTCACGGTAGTAGGGAGACTCCATTACTTCCACACTGTGCATGAACAGGGCTCCACAGAACTTCATACGTTCCCACGCAATGCACGTGCCCTGACATGCATCGGCTCTGCTCCTCTGAGATCTGTCTTGGTTCAGCACAGCTGTATATGCAAAGAAAAAACACAGAATGTGTACACTCAACTTCAATGTTACGGTCATAGAAACCTGCAAGAGGAGGTATGACTGCACTTGGTAGTTAAAGGAAAACGTATTGTCTCACTCTTCCAAAGGAAAGATTCAACTTCTTACCCCATGCACCTTCACAACCTGGGGCCAACTGCAAAATTAGGAAAGGTCCCATGTACCCTGATGGATGTCAAGTTGAACATGAGCTAGTAACCTGTCCTTGCAGCGAAGAAAGACAAGAGCATGTTCTGCATTAGACGGAATGTTGGCAGCAGGTCAAGGGAAGACAAAGTACCCCTCTGCTCAGCATGGTGAGACACATCTGAAGTACTGTGTCCAGTTCTGGGCTTCCTGGGGGAAGAGAGATGGACATACTTATGTCTTAACAGTGCTCAGAACACATCATTTCTTCCTTTTTTTTTTTTTTTTTTTTTTTTTTTTCTTCTTCTGTTTGTGGATTAGGATGGAAGGTTGTTTGTTTTGGGAATGCTTTTCATATGCCACATTTTTGATGGAAGCATTTTTCACCATCTAGTATAAATGTTTTGTCTTGTAAAATATTTTGAGGTAAAAATAGTTAATAGTATTTATTTATATATTAACTATTTTAACCTCAAAATATTTTATTCATTACCAGTTAAGCATATTGACAGAGAGAAAAATAATGCAGTCTTCATCATTAAACTACATTGAGATAAAACTGTTCTGAAAATGAACGCATTTATTAATTTGTTTTAAAAGAAGACTTTAACACTGTCTTTACTTCAGCACATATATTTTGATACACATGCAGAAAAGATTGCTTAAAATTTTTAAATCAACGAGTCAAAGCATCTGAACTTGGATTTATAACGTCGGTGGTATCAGAATTCTATATGCAGGGAAAAAAAGGCAGGTTCAATTTAATTTCAGTGTACAATTTTGCTCTTTAAGCTTCTCACAGATTGCAGTGAAGGAGGAACTAGGATAGAATATGTCAGGGAAACATCGGGGGAAATACATTTCTCGGTTGTTTTTGGTATCAGCTGTTGGCAGTGTGAAATTCTCATGGGATGATGTACCCTCAAGGTCCCGTTCTGTATTATTACATACAACGTACAGGTACATTAGTCACACTGTCTTTCTTCAACACACACCGTGTGGTATTCAAATACCAATTAGCATTCTACATTAAGCAGAGAGCATCCTGGGGCTGCCCGTATTTAATTATTTTAGTGTGCTATTCTGTTTGATTAATCTAGCTGTTCAATTTACCTTGTGACATATTCTGTATGAATTCAGTTCACTAAACTGTAGGTTATCCTCAGATTAAACACAGTCTCCCCATGGGTAACACTACTGCAACGTGACTGACAGAGGCAGATAATGTAGTATCCTACATGACCTTACTTTTTTCATCTTCTTTCATCATACTCCTGAATACTCACGCTTTTCTTTTGTCATTTCAAATTTCCCTGCTCACGTCTCAAGGTATAGGTTCATTTGTAATTTCCTCGTTTTACTTTCTCTGCATTTGAGACTCCAGTTGAATTCAGTAATACAGCCTAATGTACTGATGGTACCTCTCAGGACAGGTACTTCAGAATCAATTTAGTGCATCTAAAGCTTCATCATAAGATAATTTGGCAGGATCAGACTCATCATAGCGTTACTATGTTACAGTGCCCTCTATTTTTGCCCTTGTGCTGGGGGTGTAGCACCTGTGACACAGAGCATAGCACATGACATATGCAAGTAACACCAATAAAAAAAGTGAAAAAAGGGTTATGGAACAATACCACAGAGAGGATGAATCAGTCTGCTCCTGCTCAGAAGAAAGAAATGTAATCTCTAAGTAGAGATGATCCCCACATTAGCCTAATAAATACCTCTCCCTAAAGGACTTCTTCATGTAGATTGGAAAAATTACTAACAGCTGAGAGGGGAAAATGCCAGTACTCAGTAACACCCTCTGAAAGATGGTTCTTAAAGGCATGTCTCCATTGACATGAGACTTGTTCAGCCTGTGATGAGAACAAGCAGGATGCCATACAGCTGCAACTCAGACACCAAAGTCACTGAGCCATGCTGCAACATGGGGCTGAAGGGAGCTATGGAGCCCAGGTCCAGACTAATCTCCTCTGAGCCACCTGGGGCACCAGGGATGCCTTTCACAGAATCACAGAAACATAAAATGGCCTGGGTTGAAAAGGACCACAGTGATCATCGAGTTTCAACCCCCTGCTATGTGCAGGGTCACCAACCACCAGACCAGGCTGCCCAGAGCCACATCCAGCCTGGCCTTGAATGCCTCCAGGGATGGGGCATCGACAACCTCCTTGGGCAACCTGTTCCAGTGCATCACCACCTCTGTGTGAAGAACTTCCTTCTAATATGTAACCTAAACCTCCCCTGTCTCAGTTTAAAATCATTCTCCCCTGTCCTATCACTATCCACCCTTGTAAGCAGATGTAAGCAGTCCACTGAAACATTTCTCCAGTTTATCCAAATATATGTTATAGCATGCTGCCTTCGCCATGCCAGCTGTCCTCTACTTTTCCTGACATGCTGGCTGTGGAGCTAAGTGTGTCATATTCAATAAATTTCCCAAGTCTGGCAGCTAGGAGAATCAGTAAGTACATCTCATATTCCTTGGAAAACGAAACTGGAATTGTCCCCATGTAGCTCTTGCACTCCTGAAGGCATTCTTGGTGTCCTAAGAAATGTGGAGAATGATTTTTAGTTTAACAATTAAATATTTCTTGTAAGGAATAACTTTTAGATGTATTTTTTTTTTAATACAAATTTTTAACAAAAGTAAATTCCAAAATAGAAAGAATGTTCTCATTTCTTATTTCTTATTTGCAAACATAAAACCTCTACAAAAACAAAACAGGCAATGTACAAAGCAGATGTCATAGAGAATGATGTTTAAGTGGCATAAACATGTGTTCTAAACCTAGAGATATTACTGTTAAAGGACAGGAGATCACCTTATACCATTAGCACCAGGGGAAAAAAATGAAACACTGAAAAGTGTTCACGACCACAGACTAATCTTGTGAGGGAAATTTTTGATTTCTATTTTTTATATGATAAAAAGTTTTAGTGTTTGAAGATTGACAATATCAAAACTTCTTTTTTGTTTCCCCTGATTTTTCCCATGTCATCAAGATTACTTTCTATTTCTACTATTGTTTCACAAAAGAGTGTTTTTAGTGATGACTGAAAGAATCCCAGAAGCTCTCAGGATGAACATTTTGATTAAAAATTGTAGATAGATGATGAAAAAAAACCAGCACACAAACCGAACCAGATTTTCTTGAAGTTCTGCAAAACAAAAACACTTTCAATTCTTCACCCAAAATGTTTTCAGTACTTTGACTTCTTCCTGTGTTAGCGACAGTCAGCTCTGTATGAGCACACAGATTAAACTGCTCATGTAGACTTCCTTGTACTGACTCCTTTTTTCTACTCTGACAGAAAAAGAGGTATACAGAAATACAAA